>SJOL01007550.1:345143-359480 GCA_004794785.1 Opisthorchis felineus
CCTAGTCCAAGCACCCGCCCCCTCTCGTCACTACAGCTCGTTTCGGACTCTTGAGGACCTCGTCAAGTACACCGAAAAACCTCATTTATCTTTCAAAGTTTCCATGATATTCAATCTGTCAGAATGCCTTATTCAGTTCCCATCAAGTTTCTTCAAACTTCCTTGAAAGTCGTAGTTTTATCGACCTTGACTCCGACCGCACACTGAAGTGATTTCGTCTATTAACCCATACGAATGATTCCGAGGAATTCAACCTATTCCACACCATCTGGTGAATAGTCCCGGATTTTTAACGATTCTCATGCAGGTTTTATGTGCACTCAGATTTGAAAACGTTAGACAATTTCCTCCCAGAAAACAGAAAATCTGTTACGAGAAACTTCCTTCAAGTAGAAATAATCCACGAGGCCGAAACTCCCAAATAAGAAAAAACTTTCTAATCACCTTCTGGAACCGGAAAATTCAAAAACTGGTTAATCACGTAAGTAAGTTCTGTCTGAATGAGGTCGGTTTTCCCGATAATGACGGTTTCGCTAATCCAGTCCTACGCAAACAGCATGTCGCAATGTCAGTCTTTTGGTCAACATCAACTAACCTAACTGATGGCATGGGAAACAATGCTTCCACTGTAACATCACAGTGATAGGCTTGTGCCCTTGCAATTATGCTAATGGACATACAAATGCGAGAAACAACACAGGTATGTACGAATCCGGCAGACCAAAATGTCAGCCATTATCTGGCGCTTTGTTCTTCATAATCTTGCACTGTAGAGTTCTCATGATTAAAAAGGCTACATTTTGCCGTTTCATCCGTTATGGGTTAATCCGATATTGGCGTTTTGCTGATTTTTTTCAGTTTGGTGATCATAGTTATCCTCAAGCTTGTCACAGGCCATCATTGGAGCACGCAACCAGTAGATAACCAGCAAGCGCCAGAGTGTGATTTTGTTACCATGGGATGGGGAATAATGCTATCATCTAGATCGCAGAGTAGACAACTGTCGATTGAAAATGAACAGACCAGGCAGGACATCCTCCCTCCGAGCTCATCTTTCCGGGTATACTTTAGGAAGCATAAATTATACCTAGAATGTCGTGGCCAATTTGCAAACAAGGCCATTCTGTAAACCGACTTTATATCAGCCTACTACGTGTACCACCTGAATCAGCTGATTAAACGCGAAACATACTTCAACCTGTCCATTCTCCTGCAAATTAAATTGTACACAATTGTACCCAATTGTACTCAAGGCTAAGACTCAATTGTACCCACTTGTACCCAATTGTACCGAAGGCTAAGACTCAATTGTACTAAACTGTACTCAAGAGTAAGACTGATTCAGCTGAGGTTATGGTGAGGCTAAGGAGGAAACAACGACGAACACTGATATCCCTCTGGTAATCAAGCTGAAATTTTTCTATGAAATGAAAAACATTTGTTCAACTAGGGAACTAACTAATCACTCTTGTTCTGCTCTTTTTGTACTTGTGTGAAGCTTGGAGTCATTCCATTTCGTTTTTGTCTCCGGATTGAGTTGAAAACAGAGCGGATCGATCGAGTCTTCAACCGACCTGACGAGGAACACCACAACAAAAACAAAAACGGCGAGAACAACAATAACGTCACCCACGTTCATTCAGGCCCATTACCCGAGCAAGAATGCAGTGAAGAATGCAATCAAATCAAGTGCCTTCATTTTAGTGTTGATACCGTTGAACCTGTTAGCCTCCTTTCTGCTCACAGTGGCTAACGCTGCGTTGTGGCTGCTTTGCAAACTGTGTCGGTCTACTCGGCCATCTCACGATGTGACCGATTTCCGTCATCAAGACACACTTGACAGACTAACATCCAAGTAAGTTCAGCACATCAAACTGCTTTGAACTGAAGCAGAAATGCTAATGACGAGAGACGTTATCACCACCTGACCCCAGACAACTGCTGGATGTAACGTACACTACTTGCCATAATTAAGTAGCTGTATCAAAAGTTTTAATTTTTTACCCCTTGCAAATGGCTGTTTTTTTTTCTGGAATGGTGTCTTTTAACTAGTCTCTATCCCCCCCCGAGTTGTGGTACAAAGACAGACACAACTGAAATGGTAATTAATGCTCTTCAACATCAGGTAACTCACTCACTGTCCAACAGGTGATCTAATCAAGCAGGACTTCGTTGTGAAGCCATGGCTAGCACGAGACACATTTCTCAGGCCTTCTTACAACCAAAATGATAACAGCAGGAATGATAGATTATTCGGCGGGTCACCTCGGAACGTGATTAGCAGCTGATGTTCTTGGACAGTCGCGTGCGTCGTGTGTGATGTGTACCTAATGGATTGCGTTGAGTTGTGCGTGTCAAGTTCACCGGGTTAAGTCAGCTATGACAGTGAGTGCGTTTGGACGTTGAGTGCCATCTATGTGCCTGTGCCCCTGTAAATATTCTTGTACCTGGAAGAGTTATGCATAAAAAACCCATGCCACTCCCCGCAATGCTATCAACCCTTTAAGGATGGGATTAACACGGCAGATGAACAGGCTCATAGATCACACACGAGTACTTGCTCACGATCAGCCTAGGTGTTTTGAAGCCAATATCTTAGCGAGCCTAACCTGAAGAATTTACTACACCATATATCAGCTACAGCTGCAAACATCACCGCCAAAAATGTGTGTAATATCCGGACAGCTAAGGATCTCACAGGACGATTGCGGCTATCAGATTATAAGCTGTGCGTATCCAGTAGACAATAGGAACAGACGGACGAGGGCAGCAGATGATGCATTGAGAACTGACAGGAACCGGTTCTATAGACAAACGGGCTAGTAAGCTTCGTGAATTAAGCAAACGTATAATCAATAATAGCTCAATCATCAGGAGCAGAAAATGGTCGGTGAGGCAGCAGGGATTTCTGGAAGCAACAGCAAGTGGGCACCAAACGATGTACAAACGTACAGATACAGGCAGTCAGTCAGTGTTAGTTGGCCGTATAGAGAGATAACGACGCAGAAAACAATCAGTACGTTCGGGAGGTAAGGAACTGTCTTTGGTTGACGGCGCGATGCGGCAGCTCGTGTCACGTGACAAATCAGATTGCGCGCTCAGGTCCATTAAAACAAATCTCACCAAAGGCTATGTGGCAAATGCGATATATAAGTAATGCAAAAAGAATAGGGCCTCCCGGGTGTAGAGTTGGTGTAGTGGACAACAGGCCAGATCGCCGTCCGAGGAGCTTGACTTCGATTCCAGGTCGGACCACTTTCCTGTCAGAGCGGACGCTCGAAAACAGGTAGAACTGAGACGAACTTGCAAACACTGACGCACGGGTAACAAAATATTGACATCAGTTAATGAAGAATAAGCAGACCTTAAGTAGAAGCGAAACAGGGGGAAACGGGCAGCAAGGAAACAGAACGGGGCTATAATAGATGGGCGTAAGTCACGTTACTCATGAGTAGTCAGAACAAAAAAGAAAAATGACCGCTGATTCACAGGGGGAATCAACAGTGCCCTCTATTGCCCACGAGGATCGCTTAACAGGTTCATGATGATTCGCTCCAGCGGTGTATCATTCTCCGCGTGATCATTTCGGCAGCAAAATACGTGAGAAGACTTGTGACTGACAACCAAAATGTCGTACTCCTTAAACCCTGTGTTTTGCAACAAAAAAAACTTTCGGCATAACATTTTACATGATGCTAAACTGTTTCGATAATATCAGGATTATCCTGCTTTCAGGTAACAGTATTTGAGTTTCCTCAGGTATTGCCAACAAGGCTGAGCAACATTTTTCGTGAAAAGAAGAGGCAAAAGACTCCCTCGACGCTAAAAAAATATTTCTTTGTTATTTATAATTTTATTTTTTTTTTTTTTTTGTGTGTGTGTGGATAGATGTTCATCAGGCGTAGTGTGGCTTCCTCGAAAAAAATCGATAAATAACAAAGGGTAACAATGACGGATAACTAAAATACCTGCCTTGTGGCTAGCACATCTCGAGTAGGTCAAATTCCTGAGTCCGTTCTGTTTAGCGGTTTTTAGGACGGATTTTGTAGGCGGATAGATTGATCTTGACGTCACCTGTCATTCGTGATTTTCATGCATATTTTTTTAACGGACCAATAGAACTTACATTATTTCCGCACCACTCGCCACCACATACCAATTATCTAGTACGCCGTAACTTAAAAGATTGCCAGAATTCCAGTAAGTGATCGCTGAACCTCAGAAGAATGATGAATTGTTAAAACTGCGTTCACCTGTGTCCCGTATGAGCATGGTTGTTCCACTGGGTAGCGTGGTACCTTGCCGTTAGACCCCAGTTGAGAGCTCACGTTGCTTCATCCTGTGTGTGTGTGTATCGGATGACACAGACGAATTGACATGGTGAGCTAAATAGGAATTGGACTTCAATACTTGTACAATGGAATTCTTATATTTTCATGATCTCCTGATTTGAAAAGATTTGTCAAAGATTTTGGTGGAGATTTCGTCTTGTAAGTGAAGCCAATCTACGCTGAAAAACAGAGAAGCTGTTCTCGGTTCTTTAGCGTCAATTGGCTTCACTTACAAGAAAAAAATTCCACAAAAATTCCCAAATCTCCTCACAAAACTAACCATCCATAAGTAGCTCAGAGGATGAGTGAAAGTTCCATCTGAGAAGTCGTTGGGCGAAGAGCCAGTCGAAACGTGTGATCACGTGATGTGGTTTCCGTTTTTTGAAGAATGAGTGGCGATGTGTCTTGTCTAAGTGAGAGCTAATCACACTGCCAGTCAGCAACTCGTTCCCAGCGGTCAGGTTTTCAACCACTAGCCGGAAGGTCGTGGGTCCGAGGCTCTCTGGAGTTTCGTGAGATGCGCACTGCTGATAAGTGCCACTAAGGATGAAACAGCTGTACAGTGCTTCTTGACTTTTTGGCATATACTTGCCTAACTTATAGGACGAAAGTCCCAACAAAATTCCCAAATCTGTACACGATATTGACTATTTGTCAAGGGTCAGCGTCCATAGCTTTCTGATTATGTTAGGTCGACTTCAGCTTAGACTCAAAAGCTGAGCAACGTAGCGTACGAAAGGCTAAGGAATCCATCTCATTGTGTCTAAATAGCTGAGTTATCTTTTAGCATAAAATACTAAAACGGGCAGCCTATGTCACACCACTGAGTTGTCCGACAGAATCGGCATAGGCGTTGAATTCTGGCACAGCCACGTCAGTTCAAAACCGCATGGTTGAAAGAAAAAGTTGTTGTTTAACCTACACTCCATTGAGGAAGGGTTAGTATTCACACAGCCGACAGTGACGGACCTGGAGCAGACATGGTGCATCTGAGCGGTGGTTATCAAGTGTTCATGCTTCGCAAAAGCAAGACAGATCTATAAATCGATTAGGTTAAATAATGACACCCTTTGAAATCTGAACAAAAGTAGAAACATGGATCTGGAAGTAAATGAGGGTGAGTGGACGAAAGATTGCACAGGGATCGAACTTACCGCCCAGACTTTTCTTTCACTGGGCTCAATCCCTCCAAGTATGCAATATGGAAAAGACGAAATAGCTGGAACAAATACGAAAAACAGAACAAGGCTGGTATGTGCGACATCCAACCGAATGTCGATATGTTCACCTGTGTCAAGAAACTTGTGTACAGAGAATGGAATTCACGGTGCGCTCATTATCACATGGGAGATTCACGTGAACAGACCAGGCTCTTAGGTTCGAACCATGTCAAATCCACAACAGTGTAATCTGGTCAACAGCATTCTGACATACTTTATGTCAAAAAGCGGAAGAGAGAAAAGCTATTCCAACAAGTTTATTCAACCAGTCTCAAAATCTCGTGGCCGTTGTTCCTCAACGAAAGGGTTGTTGTAGATGGTTTTCTGATTTTATGGTTACTACGTTCAGAATAATGTCACATCTACACGGGGTTTAAAGACCACTCATACCATTCATACAGGGGATCAACCCACAGCGGCTATATTACAGGGATGTTGAAAAATTGACACCCGCATACAAAGCAGGATTGGGTGCTGAATATCTGAGTGAAGAAATAGTCTACGCAACTCAGGCATGGGATATCTCCAGCAGAATCATTTCAAGTACAATTTCTGTGAAGTGACATCAAACGGACAAGATGGACGTCCTTTGGAATAAACGTTTAGGGCTCATGTCAGGTCTGACAAAGTCTACGAATTCCGAGGAGTCATGACCTATAAAATATGATTCCTTCCTTCCTATCGGTAAAAGGTCAATCCGGTCGATTAGAGCGGCATTGTGGCTAAAGTGTTTGCAGTCATTCGAAGTTAATAGGACTAATCGATGGTGGTACACAGTGCAAATGGTGACTGTGCTTTCCGTCAAACTGTCACGCGTCCGAACTAGGAATTTCCTTTCTGCACCAATCAGGGTGGATTTTTAGCACGTCACACCGAACAGAGCGGGCTAAACCTTACTTTCCACGCTGAATAGTGGCCATCCGACTGGGATTAGCCGGTCAGCAATGGCTGGATTATTGGATGCATGCGCATTTCCTGGCGAATCCGAGTGCAGGTAATGACGTGCACCCGGGACAATAAAGATGGCCGCGGGAACATGCTGAGGCTTTTTGCAAGCCGTCAGTCCTCCTGAACATTACGGCATAGCAGTGGGCAGCCGTAACAGTTTCCCGTTTATCATCCGGGTAAAGGTGTTATCACATTCTGGGAGCAGGCCAGCTACAATGGCTCGACCTCGAGAAAGCTCGGTGGTTAAGGCGTGACATTACTGACCGGAAAATGCGTGGTTCGAACCCAACCCCGACTGATCCTGCGTGGGATTGGCCAACCTTGCATTATCTCCGTCCTCATACTCTCGTTGGATGACATAGCAGCGATGTACCGAGAGGGTGTCATGGCCGAACTATTTTTATTCGATTTATACGATAGTATCAAATACTGTATTAGTGGGTTTGATGCCCTTTCAAATGATGTCAAGATTATCTCAACTTACACAATAAACAGACCAAAAATACCAGCTTTTCCAAAAAGGCTGTGACGTGTATATTTAGGAAGTGGGACAGTTATTCTGTCGTCCACTGCCATCGGTAGTTAAGAGGATAGAATATCTGCACGAGACGGAGCAGTGGTTTATCAACAGGTGGCTTTTGTTCGATCAAGTAAAACTGTTGAACAGTTCTACTAATTCCAGCCCGATTGAGAACCGCCGAATGTACAATGATGCGAAAGCCTACAGTTCAAAAACCCATTGGATATCTGCTGTAACACAGCAAGAGTGAATCACCGGACAATCGGTAAAACACCGAATGCATTTCATAGGGTTCTTGAGGCTAAAAGACGATGCCATTATTGGAAACCCTCCAAATAGGACAACCCTATGGTCCTTTGAAGTTGCTCCACCCTGGCTTTTTTTCGTAGATTTTACATCAGCCTGCCAAAATAGGACCCTGTGGAATTCTAGATTTTGTTGCTAAATATATTCACCATCTTCTGACCAAGTGTCATTCCATTCCAGCGAAATTTTAAGGAGCTAAGTTGGTGACTTGGGCTCGTCTGACAGACTTTTCCCGAAATGTATAACTATTGAAAAGCGAAAATGGAACCATTTAAATCGTGAACAGAATGACTACCTCTCAAATTTGATGACTCCATCTTTGGGTCAGAGAGTTGGTAAATAGAATCTCATCTTGTGTATGCTCAAATAAAAAGATTCCACCATCCACACCCGCCATTTCGTGAGAAGTAATCACCCAAGGATCTAGTCAACATTGTAACGGGGAGGATGACTGCCAGACGAGCCACGCAACTAGTCAAACAGAGAATCGAAAAACTTGTTTAACCATGGGTGGAATTCCGATCCATCTAGCAATCATTGCTGTACGATTTTCGTTCACTGGATTTCGTACTCCAGTAGGGTGGGGGTCGGATTTGTTTCCGGGTCCTGATATTTACTAGGATATCAGATTGCAGTGTATGCGAACTGGATAAATATTGCGACTTGCGAAGTTGGATTGAGATATAAGAAGACTGTCTGGTGCAGAATGTACCGAGAAAAACAGTATCCAATCGCAAAAAAAGTTTAACACAACGTTAGGCATGAGTTCCCGTCGCCAATCCGGTAGCGTTTCTTACAGGAAACTTCCGGGCCGGTACGCTGAGTCAGTCTGCCTACAATAATCCGCCAATGTTCAGATCCTTACATTACCGAAAAACGTAATTATGCTCGGAAACCAGAGTGACACACCCTCAACATTTCTCAAGTAATCAATGCTTGAAACCTATTCTGGAATTTAGACTTATTGATGTGAATCTTTTCAGTTATTCGTTGCTCAACTGCGCACTGATGATGTCTCCTCGTATGGTGACGAAACGTCTGCCAATCTGGGCGAACAGATCAACATCCACCTGATCAAGTTCATCCGAGCTACCAAAATTTCAACAAATTACCAACTTCGTACCATTTCACTGGGGACAAGAGACACTGCTGAGTAAAGCAGGCAACCAAATTTTTCTTGATAACTATCCGTTTGATATTTTGCACGAGAAGAAAGCAGGAGTAGACCAGGTTTGGAACCGTCCACCGAACATACGTTGGATCCGCTGTGACAAACTCCAAGAGCTGTCCTCTGGCTTAAAATGGTCGCAGTAGGTCTTCGGTGTATAGCTGCCGCGCCACCCTAAGAAAGTACGAGAGCTGAGCTACTGCCAGGCTGCCCAAGCCTAGGCAGGAATGGTCTAGATTTTGAGGCATGGACCTTCCAGTCAGTAACCATGCGCCTTAACCACTGAGCTGCCTTGTTGGCACCTAAGGTTCCATGGAACGTGCGCTTTTTTACGTTCGCTACTGTGGTTTATCCGGCCCGTAAAATTCATGACTTTGTTAAGCATTACATTTTCGTGTGAATAATAGCATCCACTGTACTACAAACTTCTTTCTGAACGCATTCAGGGCATGCGGACCCTTATTCTCTATAATCTGTGATTCCGTTTATATACAGCTTACTCCCCGAGTGGTATTCACCTCCTTCGCACCTTCGCACGAAGATGAACACTCTTCACAGACGGATGCTGACATTCGACTGTTCTTGAAGCAACACTGTCTTTTATTACAAACACTACGAGTGTATAGCTGTCGACGTGGAAACCCTGTTCAACATGTTTTCGAGAAACAATGTATTGATCAGTTGCTGTCGCATACGATCTCTGTTTACAGTGGTTTTCTAGTGTTTACGTCCAACAATCGTAGTGAAGCTTGTTTTCATGAAATACGTAGGTTACATAGGTAAAGAGATTGTACGGCCAGCCTTACCAAAGTAGCGCAAAGGTTAAACTAGTTCGCACTGACTTCGGTGTTTTTACACATACTTCAGTCTCGTTATAACGTCACCAATCGTTTTTCGGAAAAACTGACCGGGGTGACATTGCAATCTAGAGGCCCTGTTACACAGTGGAAGCCGTGTCACTGATCGTGAGATATGCTGAAGGCATATCCATACTTGACAGAGTGTAGTGAAATCGATTGCGAAACGTCTGGGTGGTGTTAGTGGGACTCGCCTTCCAGGATGGTACTCAAGTAATCTCGTCTAAGCCATTGTGTCAAGTGTAATGCTGTGAAGTCTGCCGGCGCATTGTTCGTTACTCAGACCATGTTGAGAATTGACTACATTTCGTTGTGCTGTTCAGCGAACCGTTTGTGTCGTCCTATTCATAGGCGCGAGGCTTGGACTGCATAGTAAGCGTCAGAAATTGAGAAGTACTAGCCTTTCAACAAACCCCAGAGCCCTCCAAAAGAGTCGGATGTATTCGCTAGCACTTGGATCGGCTTTGAAACATTAGCCGGAGTCTTTCTGATCTCATTGCGTGAGGATACCCAGACCCATTTTGCAGATGGCCCATGTTCATGACTAAGTCCGGAAAAAGCACAATTAGGCGGTAGATTTAAGGTCAGTGCTCAGCGCACAGATAGTGGGAAGCGGCTGCTTCAGTTGTGTGCTCATTATCGTCTGTTCCTGGCCAGTACGAACTTCCAACACAAACGCTCACATCGAGTTACTTGGAGGCCACCAATCGCAAGACAGTCGTGGACTCAGTTGCATTATATTGCTATCAGCTATCGACGGAGCCATTCTGAGGTACGTAACTTGACTGTGATCGTGCCAATTCACTTTCCGTCAGCACTAAGCGTACCAAAGCAGAGCAATTTCATTCACGAACTTTGACAAGTTTCAGTAGCTCAAGAGTATCGAGCTGATCCGGATAGAAAGTTACTGGAAACATGCGGATGACAAAGATTGCTTGAAAGCTGAATAGAGGCGAATTAAAGAAGCTATGCTATCAGCTTTCAAGACTACCTGTCGAAGCCATTCGACAGTCACTCGACTAAATGAACACTGAGTGGCTGCAACGTGCGTGTCAGTGACTATACCCTCCCCCACAAAATTGTTTTTCCCTATTCCAATTCACGCTCGTTGGAATATCATCAGATCGTTCACGCTGATAAGGCCGCAGTTAGTTCGGAAGCCAATGCCTCATCGAAGGTTATGGTCTCGTGCTAGATTGCGTAATCAGACGGAGTCACGAAAAACCTACATCTACAGATTCGTGCAGATGAGCCAAATCACGTGATTGTCGGATGACCACCCTGCCGTTTCAGCAACCGAATTTATATATTATGCAGTCATAGAGTGGTTTACAGCGGTCCTATTCAGTGAAACAGACAATATACAGAGTGACACCTGTTGAATTGTCAGTTGGTTCACGTTCATTGCTCGCTCAATCGTTGGTACGTACCACACACTCACCGGTTTTTTTGTCAATTTACTGAACTATGGCCACGGCACTAAACCTTCGTACCGGCACATGAGATATGCGAAGCGATGACAATAATTTGGTAGTCTCATGACCTTACGAATGTGGCTGCTTTGAGAACTACCTTTGTGGAAGTCGATACTCCAGAATGCTGTCAAAACGAACACCGAACTGGACCTTATTGTTTTGGAAAATAAATGAGTAATTTGGTACAACCCTTGGTTCTGTCACCTGAGTCTAGTGCATACAAAACCAGCCACAATCAGTGTAAAATCGGAACGGTGACCCCGTCATTCGCGATACTACTACGTGGTACACATGATCCCTCGTGGATCATTTGAGAACTGCCTGAGCCGTTCCAACCATTCACGAGTGTTTCAACGCTTCCCCGGTCACAGTCAAAATAACGATAAGATACAGGTAAGAGATAGGTTCACGGCAACAAAAAAACGGATAGGGTGGTGGGTGTTACATATCGGGAAAACGGAAAATTATGCAATTTAAAAAACCATCAGGACATCTAATAACAACATTCTGGAGGGATTATCACCACAAGTAGCGTAAGACGACTAAGAAATTAGCAACTGGCGTCGCGGACCTGAGAAGACCAATGGCGCATGGCCATCATAATGGATTGCATACGCACGACTATAGAAAGTTACACACAAGGATAGAAAAGGGTGGAAGAAAGCGAGCAAACAAGCGTTGTGAACAAATAGGAAGTTATAGCCAATCAGTGTAGGTATGAATGAGGGATAAGGTAGAAAAAAACAAATGAAAAAATCGATCAGTTTTTGGTGATTTGCTAAGGCAGTTTTTACATGAGCCGTATTTAACGAAACGACGCTTCCGCTCGAAATGATGTGAAAAGTAGGAAGTCAAGTGGAAACCGAAAGGAGTTGGAGATTGTCGAATGAAAACGGGAAGTGAGGAGAGCTGTTGCCCAAACTCTCCTCTACAGACGGGTGGTCTAGGTGGTGACAACCTGGGCTCCGGGGATTTGTGCAATGGTCTGAAATGACAAGATCGAGAAAGGCGTTATCACGAATTGGCGTGTTAATCTCAGGTGCACTACTTTATCTCCGAGATCTAGGTTAAAAGCATCCAGGCCTGTTTACAGGCCCCTTGAAGCAAGTAATGCAACAGCCAATGATCTACTATTTCAACCGTCCGCATTGACGCTTGTCAATTTTACTGCTCCACATTCTCAGTGTGTGGTTCTGGGCCCAACATTCTCAGCAGTGAGCTAGCGAAATTTCGTAACAACGAAAAAACCCATTCTCAGACGATGCGAAGTAAGGGTAGGTAAAAAAAAATTGATGTGACGATAGCATCAGTCTTAACTGATGGTCTTTGGTTTGTTCGCTGAGCTGGGCAATTCGATTGCACGCGTTTCATCACCACTCGGGGTGATATCATCAGTGGGTTGTTAGGGAGCATAGTGGAGCGTAGCGATGGTGGTCGGTGGTGGTTGTGCCGTCGCCACGCTCCACTACGCCACCTAACAATCCACTGATGATGGTTGTTGGTCTGTTCGCCGAGCTTGGCAGTTGGATTGCAAACGTTTCATCACCAATCGAGGTGACATCGTCAGTGCGGGGTTGAGTGGGTCGTCGAGTGGTCACGTCGAGTGGTGATGAAACGTCTGCAATCGAATTGCCCAGCTCAGCGAACAAACCAAAGACCATCTATCCTGCCTGAGCTACCAACATTCTCCTCTATAGTCTTGACTGACTCCATCTCCATCGTGGTATTCTTTCAATACCAAATTGTGAGCAACGTTCACAGTAGAAAGCACCCCAATCGGTCAAACCAGAACCAAGAACATCCAACGAGTCTTATAACAACTATAAATTTTGAAAATCCGCATAAGGGCCGACAACAACATATTGTGAGACGAGTTGAAATAGTGAGAAGAACGAAGGTAGCAAACAAAGCTTGTTTTCTGTGGTTGTTCCTCTTGGCTAATACATCACAAATTTATATGGAACTAGTAATCACGTGAAAAATGTTAAAATCGGGGGTACATGAAATAGAAATCAAAGAAAACGGGGTTGAATGAGGGGTAGGTCAATGGGTCACGGAATCAAGTAACTGACGCGAATGTCAGACAGAAGACATGTCTACATGAGGCTCCCATTCAAAGGTGACTCGGTTGCTGGACTAATTATCAGAAGGCTTAGAAACTCTGTTGACACGACGTACGTGGCTGCTAATCTGCGCGACAGAACACAATCCAGTGTCTCTGAGTGGTGGCTCAATTGCGATTGCATCACATTTGGCCGAAACCAGTCATGTCATCGACAAAGAGCAAGCCTCTGAACCGATCACGACTGGTACGATCCAGACTACCATCGATCGCAGAGGCGATTGGAATCCGACTGCTGGGCCCACAACTTTGCGTCCAAAAGAAACTTGTACGACCTCTGAACTTGAACTGGTCTGCGAAAAATCCGGTTCCACAAGCCTGTCTGATATTCGCGTCACTTGATTCCGTGACCCATTGACCTACCCCTCATTCAACCCTCCTTTCCTTTGATTTCTATTTCATTAAGTGTATGGACCCCCATTTATAACTTTTTCACGTGATTACTGGTGCCATAAATTAGCCAAGAGAATTAATCACAAAAACCAAGCTTTGTTTGCTACCTTCGTTCTTCTCATGACTTTCACGGGTATATTCAGCCACTCAAGTTGAAATCGTACTGTCTCCTGTGCAGACATCGAAAACAAGCAATAGAAACAATACTTTTGGGGATGGTGTATCTGCTATCTGGGGCAACTCACAAATAATGGCATACCTTATGAGTCAAAGGCCTTTCGATGTCATATCGAATTCGACTGCAATTATTCTATTGGAATTCATGCGCAAACGAATAAATCAAATGAAGTCATTTGAATCACGAAATCAATGATCTAGTGACTGAGTGCGACAGAAATGGGATCAACATGGCAGATAACATAGCTAGTCCGAAATAGGATGGTTTCTCCGAACCTAAGACACTACTCATGAGGTTGCTGAAATCTCCTTTGCAACAATAAACGAGAGATTTAGTTGGATGGAGTTCAGTCTTCCGTCAAACCCAAATTCACATGCAAATGAGAGTAATTGTAGGATGATTTGTCCTCAATAGGGTCTTTTCAGAGCGCGGCGACCTAAATTCGCTTACTTACCTGGTCGCTAGTGAAAGGAAACAATCACGACCAATCGGATAAAGAGCCAGGGAATTAGGTAAACAATTAACCGTGGCTTCTGGTTCTTCATATCAGTTCGATAAGAGAAATGGACGTCTTGCAGGTGTGTTGAGGACAATTATGACAATGTTTAATTCATACGCCTTCAATATAATGCTTAATAAGTCTGGGTAAAATGAAAAATTCAACCGTACCAAGTATGGCTCAGTTTATTTTAAGACGGTACGCGGCTGTGACAGGTTGCCAAAACATGGAAGTCAGAAGAACTACACCGAACAAACAGGGATTCAAGTGACCATACACTCGAAGGGACTGAATGACCAAGGTTGCATTTCGACAGACAT
>SJOL01007550.1:380229-402190 GCA_004794785.1 Opisthorchis felineus
GATACCGACAAGTTGCCCAAGCCTAGACAGAAGCAGTCGAAAAGCCGGAATCGGGTTCGAACGTCGTTCGGTGGTTCGCGCCTTAACCACTGAGCCACCTCGGGCTTAAGATTGATGAATGAATGTTAGACTATGAAAGTACCCGTACTGGAAAGATTATACATTCGAACTACTTCATTTACCTCCAATTCATACTCTCCTTTTTAAAGTCCTTATTGCGAACAAGCCTATCTTCAATGTGATGAGGGAGTGCGAACAACTCAGTTTCCACGACGCCGCGGCAAATAAGACGGCCAATTTCGAAACAGGTGGTGTCATATATCAATGACAGCCGAGTGCTCTCGGGATTTATGCAACAACGGTCACAACAGACAGAAATTTCGCTGATTCTTCAGAGTCTTTGGATCGCAATGGCTACAGTTGATTGTGGAAATTCCACTTCGACGAACTCACCTCCCGCTTGCCCCTTCTCGAGATGTATGCAGCCATCCCATCGACTGAATTAGTCAAACACAGCGACCAGTTGGTCACCAACAGGTAATTTGGAAACCGGCCCATCTAGTAGTACCTTATAGGTATACGGTTGCTCTCGGTTGGTCAGAGACCGAATAATCTGAGAGAAATTCGACGCTGCACCTGTGAATAATCCATTCCGCAAACCAAAACGAGCCTGAACAATAAAACCCTGCCAACGGTGCAGTAAAATTCAGTGAAAAAACCTTCACTTGTTTGCACTGAGACAGTCATCGATGACCAACGGAGTTAAGCATAGTTTCCAAGTTTGAAGATAGAAAGAGCAGTTGAAAAGGAAGACCTTAGCTGTAGGGTTAGGAGTGAATGGTTCGTTTATGTCCTCAGTTCGCTCACAAGTTGGTTGAGGTCATTTGGGGAAGAGAAGGTGAAAAAGATAACAGATGTTGGGACGGATATGTGCCGGACTCATCGCCGTACCAGTAATACATAAGATAACGTTACCAACTGTGTGACCGTTCCTCAATCACGTAATACCCAGAACAGCGTTAACGGTTGGCGAAATTGAAACAACACTTTTGTCCATACAATTCTCTTCCTATGAGGACAGCAACCCACAATTTTGGTTGGTCCCCTAGTCAGCATCATCGACAGCATACTATCAGCGTTCAACAATGGCGCTTCGCTGCCGTGCAACCATGATTTATTTGAAAGCCCCATTGTGAAGAAAAAATGAAAGTGGGGGGGAAGGGGCTTAGGTCCAGGTTACCACAATCATTTCGATGTACCTACACCTCCAGACACACTTACTCAGGTAATCTGGGGGAAAATGTCAAAAAAAGCAACATTGACGTCGATTACAGCCATGTCTCGCAGCGTCTCCAAACCGGACACGGTATTGATCAAACCGGCCCTATCTTAGAAGGCTAGTCGCACCACAGAACCCAGACTTTTCGTAATCTCCTTCACATCCCAGTATGAAAAGTGATAATAATCGTTAGGTCGTAACACCGGTTCGGTGCTCAACTACCACGCCACCGGAAAGAAGCACGCAGGCTGAGATAAAGCATGGTTGCCAAAGCCTATACAGGAGCAGTCGGGATGCTGAGGTTGGATTCTAACCGTAGGCCTTCAAGTCAGTAAATTCGAAGCTTAACAACTGAACTATCCTGTGTCAATTCAAAGTTTGATCACCTCTCTGCTTGCCCAATTGGTACGGGAAACAACCCTCTTCGACGCACGTTGATCCGGCATGCGCAATACATGGCCTAAGCAACGCAGCCTTTCGTGCTGGGCACAATCTTCGATTGCAGTCCACGGTGCACAACTGGGCACTCGGTTTTTAACTGCCTCGTTACGGATTCATAGACATCAACCCACACGAATGTGGTTCTGAAACAACGATGGTCGAAGACCTGAAGGCGCCTCAGTTCTCCTGCTCGAACAGACATCTCACAGCCGTATAACAAAAAGAGCTCGTACTTTAGAGTGATACACACGGCCTTTGAGATTCAGGGATATGTCGCTTTGCCGCCGTAACCCGAGCCTTACAGAACCTGTACTGAATCGAGGGACCAATTTTCACTTCGGAGGGGCGAGATGGCTCAGTAGTTAGAGCGGGAATTTACTGACCGGAAGGTCCGTGGTTCGAACCCAACCTCTGCATCTTGACTTCCCCTGTCCAGGTTTGGGCAACCTGGCAGTATCCTAGCCCTCATGCTTCCTTCGGGTAGCATGGCAGCTAGGGGGCAGCACCGAAAGGGGGCTACAGCCGAACAATTTTTCTCACTTCGGGCCAAAAACTACAGACATATCTTAGTCAAATGACTTCTTACTAGAGGCCAAAATAAAGTCTAACAATGCGTTCGTATTTCTTCTGAAAGGCTCCCAATACCTGTTCAATGGATGAATGTTATTTTGTCTGTCTTGTTGGGTTAGTTTAGTTGCGCATGCGTTACGTGCAAGTGAAAAAATGGCAATCCGGATACTCTAGTCTTTCCGATTTTAACCAAATTTAGGCAGTCTGTCACGATTCTTGGAGTTGGTCAGATTAACATCCTTCCACACGTTCAGGTTCACATGAATCTTGAAATACGCCTCGCGATAAGCGCTAGTGACGAGTTTTTACCGCTATTCCCTGGTGAACACGAACGACCATCCTGACTCATGCTTCTTGAATGATGCACATTCAGTATTTCGTCCGCACTGGACCCCATGGATATCGCAATTATGACAGTTTGCAGTTAAGATGAGCACGGAATTCTTGTGTCTCAAGTGAGATACACAGAAGATCTAGCACAAAGAGTAGTATCGTATTCCGCTTCCATAAACAATAATTTTCAGTCAGTTTCCTTACATTCAAGTTCCACCGGGTACCCCTCTCAGAAGCAACCGATTTCGGTTGCTTCTCTCACGCAACCGCTCCAGAGAGAGTGTGTGTGTGTGTGTGTGAGGAGATTTGGGAAGCAAGGCCAACCTGTGCCGGAAAGCCGAGAATAACTGTACACCTGTTTCATCCTTATTGGGAACCATCAGCAGAGTGCACCTCGCAAAACCCAACGGAGTTTCGAACCCGCAGGAGTAGTTGAACACTTCTGTTGTTGATGTTACGGTTAGGAACGCATGTTCATGATTTTTAGGCTAGGCAGTAACAGGATTGTCTCAAACGGGTGCGAGATGGACAAATCTGTGTAACGTTCGGACTTCCAGTAGCCACACGTCAGGCCTTGTGCACAACTATCACTGAGAAACCTTGTGATTATCGCGTTCCATCGATCGATGGGATGGTGGATCGTACCGGTTGAACTGGAATTTGTTACAAGAATTCGACAATGGGACTAGACTGCATTGGTTGAATAATAGGTGAAGATGTGAGTGGACGTAACAAATGCACTTAGGTTATCGTGTATAGAGTTCCTTCTTAGTCCTACCCTATGAAATGTAGTAAAAACAATTTTGAAGACGACTCTCTTTAGAGTGAACAAAGAAACGCGCAGAGATGTACGATTTAAATCAGGAAAGAATGTCAGTCGTGCAGCTATAACACCCTTTCGGTGCCTAGTTGCCGTGCTACCCGAAAGAAGCACGAGCACTGCCAGGTTGCCCAAACCTAGACAGGGGTTGGGTTCGAACCATGGACATTCCAGTCAGTAATTTTGCATCTTAACCACTGAGCCATCTCGAGCTCAAGGATTCTCATTACATTCACACTAATAGTACACGTGAGCATGCGGCTTTTGTAGCAGACAATTGCGTTCTTCCGCTTCAATAGCTGAAGAGAATAGGCCCGAATACGGCATAACAAGGCGCCAAACGAATGAATCAAACCACATCTGGACGGAACGATGAATCGACAAAAGTTAAACTTGATTGGTTAGGTGGATGAATTACCAGTGTAAGGAATTTCGCAAGCGTTTTTTCAGTTATGGTGCGGCGATACTCCTCATTCAGAGATACAATTTCGCTGATGAGTTTTAAAGGCCTATGGATCAGCCTCATAGTGGAATATTGTTTTCTAGGTTTATCCCTCCCCGGTCACATGAGTTTTCAAATTTCCGACATGGTCAAAACACGGTCCCAAGCCAAATACGTGGAAGGACAATTTCACAGTTCGGAAGCAGAGTGCTGGATAAAAGCGACAATCCACAGGTGGAATAGGCGACTATGCTGGGAAGATGGGGGTTAGTCAGCGCAGCTATTGCAAATAGACGCACCAGCTCTTTCGTGGAAGATGCTGAAAGACGGAGAGGCAGCCGGTACAGTCAAGAAGTCCACGCGTCGCTAGGATTGACTGAGCAATAGAATGTTCCTGGATCTAATGACTCCTGAGGGACAGTTAACCGCAAACCTCCTTCGACAGGCTTTGCTTCAAGTCGTTCATTCCTCTTTGGCTCTGTTCTTAAAGGCTTTTATTTACTTCTCGTTTTCACTTTTTTGTTCTAGTCTCAAACGTAGAACTGTATACTTCTGTGTTTCTTTCAACTGAGAAAGTACGCTCTGAGGTGGCTCGCATGGGGTGCAACCGGCAGCGGCAAGCCTGCCACACTTTACGATGTAGGGAAGGATAGTCTTGGAGCAGCCTTGTGCAGTACTGAGAGGAATCATTGAGTCTTCTATCACTGCAGCTCCATGAAATCGCTGGAGTTTACAAGTGCGAAAGCTGCATATTAATTTGGGGTCCGCCTAGACCGCACAGGGAAACGAATTGTACAGTTGCTTCGCATCCAGTTTGGTCATCCGTTTTACCACAGAACCAAATTAGTATCAGGTGGGTTGCAGTCGCACACTTAGATTTTCATTTGACTTCGTAGGCTGAATTTCGCGGACTAAATCGAGTCCCGTGAAGATTCACCACTCGTTGAGATTACCCTGCAGAAGGTGTAACGCGTGAGGTTTCCTGTTCAAAATCAGACATGATTTTGAACCTCTATTTCCAACATGCTATAGAGCCACAACCTGGAAGATTCCTATCCTAAACCTTCAACCTGCCGGGCTTCGAATTGTGAAAATACGGGGTTTGCCAAACAGTTGATATGTACTATGTGGACTGTAGTGCAGTTTCATTCGATGATGGGTCGGTCAAGTGCACACCCCCACAAGACTGTGTGATCTTTGGCTCGCAATCACACCACCTGGTAAGTTGAGGAGGCTGATTTTTCGAGTGTACAACAACGTACTTTCCGCAGAGAGAGAGAGAGAGAGAGTACCATTGATTGCGGATAATCGACACAAACCAAGCAGGTGCGATTATCAGCTGCAGCCCAACCAGAGCCAGTCTGAAATTATCGATTATAATATCTTGGTTATCTTGGTTATAATATCTTGATAGTCGACTAAAAGACGCCATTTTAACCATCTACTCGGACGGTAGGCATGGTAGGCAGCAAAAAGCAGACCATGGGTGCATGATGTTGATTGCTAAACGGATGTTCAATAGCTGCTGAAACATACCCACACATTTTTTTCGTTTGTGATCGGAAGTAGCGAAAACAGTCGATCTCCCGATGGCGGTCTTCCCTCTTTTGTTTCCGGTCACAGACTGGGACCCGATCGTATAGTAGCATGTCAGGCGCAATTAGAAATCAGTTAATCAGGAGACCATTCGTTCAGTGGTGACGGGGATAGATCTGTCTTAGATGATGAGCTGTGGAATTTTGCAGCATTTTTATGATACAACTCTATGAATCAATTTCCAACAGATTTCATTCCAGTTCGTTCAAACAAATGATTGTTGGCCTGTTCGCCGGGCTACGCAATAGGTTTGTGGAGGTTTGGTCAACAGGCAAGGAGAGGATACCACTGATCTGTTGGACGTGCGGCATTTTAGTAAATCTGTTCGATGGTTCATAAACTGGTACAACGTGAACTCGAGCCGATTACACACAAGAAGTCCAATGCAGTTTTCCCCGCTATGTTGAAAGTTGATGTGAAAGATTGCTATCCAAACGGGTATTGGCAACTATTCACCTGAAAGTTGCCCCGTCAACATCAAAACTTGATGCGGCTCAAGCAAGCATATAGCATGTTTGTCAGAAAAGGTGTGGAACGCCACAACATTGAAGCAATGGACATCCTAATGCCTACGGTTTCGAGGAACTCCTTTCCGTGAATGGGAAATGCGGGAAGCCATAAAGCAGCAATCGGAAGAAACAGGATATGTATAAAAAATGCAGAATGCGAATAGGGGAGGCCGAAACACCTACGGGTGCAATCGTATTGCGTTTGAGGTGGTTATAACTCATAAAAAAGGATGGATACAAAAGAACACTGAGGAGGTTTTGTATCGAACTGTTAAAAGCCACTTGACTTACCGGTTACCTTCAGCTACCTGCTGCAACCGATAGGCCTCAGCCTCGGCTGGACGTCGAACTGTGGCATCCATTTTCTTCTCACTACACAAAATCTCTTTCTCTTCAACTTCGATTTGTTTACGGCGTTCCACAATGGTGATGTTGACCTCCTCGGTTCGGATCTTTTGTTGCTCCTTCGCTGCCTGCAGGAGGAACGGGACAATGATAGATTCACATGTCATTGAGTTTCATGAAACTTTCATCCCCGGAAAGATAAGATCCATTCTGGCGAAATAAACGCATTTGCAAATTAGGTTGGTGTCACAAGGAAGTCTCAGCTGAACCTTTCGTTTCGGCCATCACGTCGAAGAGTTTTCATCAACCTCATAATTAATGCGAAAAAAATCGTTCAGCTGTAGCATCCTTTCGGTGTCTAACTGCCATACCATCAGAAGGAAGCACGAAGGCTGGGATACTGCCAGGTTGCCCAAGCCTAGACAGGGGAAGTCGAGAGGCAGAGCTCGGGTTCGAACCACGAACCTTCCGGTCAGTAAATTCACCCTCTAACCACTGAGTCATCTTTGCCACTGTGGGCGACTCTCGAGTTTCCTGGGTCGCGATTAGAACAAATGCGCTTCCTCGTCGAACTAAGCGTCAGTGCGTGGTTATCCGTAACCTTGAATAATATAGGAATATGTGACCCCCCTACACCCAGGTGACTCAGTCATGGTTCCTGAGGATCACACCAGGATTAGGTTCAGTCATCTAACGGCAAACATCTGACTTGATTGTGGTAAATTCTGGGAAGCTGTGAAAGCACAATGAAAGTTATAAGGGACGCAGAAGATCGTCGACCAACTGACAGCAAAGCAAAGCTACGAATGTATAAAACAAGAGGCTAAAAGTTTCACATCCGATCAACACTAGGAAACCTTGAATGTGGTGGTAGAGTCATCCCTGAGAAAGATTTTCCCAGGAACAAAATCTCAAAATGATCGCTGGGAGACCTACCGAGACACTCCATGGATGAAGTCGGCCTCATTGGTAGCGGTCTAAACTCCTCGGTACTGTGGATGAGGTGATTCTTCGAGGCAGGTTTGTAATGGGGGAAATCATGTGCCACCAAAATTGCTTCCTCCAAGGAGGTATCTCTTCTAGTGGGTTCCTCGTGTGGGAAGCAGAGCGTTTTGTCTTGAATACACTTTAATACGTATTTTATTCAAGTTGTCCCGGTACTACTTGCAAAGACTGATTAAATTGCCTAGTCAAACTACTTTCCATATTTCTGACATGCTTGCTCTTGAACGAACAAAGGGGAATGGTCCTTTCTCTTGAAAAGAGAATATCGCAGGGAAAAGAGCCTTTTGGCTTCTTCTGGAGGGTGATGCCTCTTGGGAGGATTCCGCACTAAATCGATGGGAATGGCAGGAAACAATATCGATAGCTTGCGTCGGAGAACACGGCGAAAAGTGGATGAGCCGTTTTATTCTACGTAAACTGTTCAGACTACCAGACAGCTTGTTCAGACGTACCTGAAGTTTGTAAGCCAATTCGGCCTCAGCTCGCGCCGTATTGATTTCTTGGTCGAAGCTGGCTTTTTGTAACTGGTAGTCCCGAGTTGAGTTGGCGATTTGGGTGTCGGCTGTGTAGCGAACGTCCAGACGAGCACGATCACATTCGGCCTCCTGGAGTTGGGGAAGATATGAAACAATGAGGATGAGGATGATGTGTATAGAACAACTTTCTCAACAAACCGGGGACCTTGTCGCGATACTGAGCAGTGTTTAGACATAATACTAAACCGTACACTGCGAATACCAAGCAGTCTGACTGCTAAAAGGAAGGTGGATATTGAATGAGCATTTAGACATGCCAAGAGACTGGCGTCAAATGACATCAGCCATCGGAAGGAAAAACGGGGAGAATCGATAGACTGTTCCGATAAACCGCTCACAGTTCCCATAGAAACATAATCGGGATACTTAATTATCGGTACTGGAAGTGGTAACACACCTGCAGGACACATCAACCCTGGCAGGAACAACAGTAAATAACACGGATTTCGGATAGGGATGAATAGTGGGACTGTCTCTGGACATACAAGTCCTGCATAGACGGAATAGCGGGAAAATGTCACAAGTATTTGGGCGGTTCGATAGTCCAGTGTGCATGTCCATACTATCTTTCAGGAGAGAGAGAGAGTTTACCCGTGGTGACATGGTAGAAGCTTATCAACGAAGACAAGTAGCTGTGTGATAAGTATGACTACTGAACAATTCTCAGTACAACTGGTTGTCTCCCAAATGAGTGTGCAGCAGAACAAAGTCAGACGACGTGGTGTGTTGGATTTATCAGTCTTCGCTGGCTTTCAACAGTTTTTCGACTGCATCTGTCTAGGTTTAGGCAACCTGACAGTATCTCAGCCCTGGTGCCTCCTTCAGGTAGCATGGTAGTTAGGCACCGAAAGGGTGTTACAGTTGAACGAGCGACGAGTGTTAAGAAACAGTGGAGACACTGTTTCGTTGAAGACCCAGTCCTTCACCGACATGCTAATTTCCCGTCGACCCTAGAGAGCTTCAGAGATGCTGGAGCGAAGAGAATCTACTGCCCGAGGCGATGTAACTAAGGCGGTCTGTCCAAGAAATACGATTCGCAAAACCAAGTTAGAGTGGTCGCTCCTGTCTGGTGGGACGGATCGACTGAAACCCTAGTTGCACGTGACAACCGAATGGCTCTCAACTCAAATCTTTAGCTTTATACGAAATTTTGTGGTGTTTATTTACACTTTAAATTATTCTTTCTTTATTCGATTCCACTTCAAACAATCCTGCAAAACGGGCAAAAGGACCTCAGCGCACTAGTTTTTCGCCGAAAATCCCGAGGAAGCTAAGCGCTTCTAAGGCCAGTTAGCTGTTCATTGTTCTTCACTGTTTCGTCTCCCGTTGAGCTGTTGGACTAATCGTCCTCAGATGAACCACCATGTGTAGCATTACCCACAACAAGGCAGTAAACCAAAATTCACTGACGAACCAATTTCAATAAACTGGTCAACACAAACCCTGTGGTCGGATGAAACCAAAAAAGT
This sequence comes from Opisthorchis felineus, assembly GCA_004794785.1. Lineage (NCBI taxonomy): Eukaryota > Metazoa > Platyhelminthes > Trematoda > Opisthorchiida > Opisthorchiidae > Opisthorchis > Opisthorchis felineus. The sequence goes on from SJOL01007550.1 coordinate 389,575, forward strand.
AGAAAGACTAGTTTCCACCTTGCAGTCATGTGGGCCAAAGAAATGCCTAGTTGTGGTTCCGAATTCAGCAAAACGAATATTGGAAACGGTCAAGTTTTTGTTGTTTTCCCACGCTTGAATTATCCGAATCATCGAGTTATAATTGACCAGCGTCGAACGGATAGCTAGTCTGAAAATGGAATTATCGGTTTTCCATCACCACCATCATCGACAGCATAACATCAGTGTTCCACACTGACGCTTCGCTGTCATTTTTTTCGGAGTATGATCTGGCAGAATTTGTCGGCAATAAACTTTTTTATGGAATGGATTGAACTTGCGTGGTGCAATGAGGTCTGGACAGGTCTTCCGGAGGATAATAATCCAGTCTACCTTCCCCAGAGCGAATCAAAGGTGTGCCAACTGAAACTAGCATAAGCTCTAAATGTAACGTCAGCAAACATCATGTGGAAAATCCTTCGATTTCATCTTTTTCCATAATACTGTGACTCACAGTAGTAACCGCTGATAGCTTTGCTTTAGTGGAGCGATACCGTATGAAATCTTTTGGCCTGAGATGAGCGAGTTTCCTCCCATCTCTGAGGGACGAGAATGTCTCATTTCCCATGGCGTGATCGTCCAAGGACCTAGATTGCTAGCCACACAACGGAGACTTCATCCAGCGACTGAGTTCACAAGAATCTTCGTACGGTTGACCGGAAAAACTAGTCCAACCGCTGCTGAGCTCATGTTCGATGGCAGATCTCATGAGTTGTTGTATTGTATAGCGGCCATGGGACCACCCTTCGGGCCGACGCAGAGACTGGACCTTACCGTGGTGTGGCGGTTCGTGCGCCTCAATAACCTATTGAGCTTTATACTGGAGAGTGTACATGTGACACACACAGACCTTCTCATACCAGGTTGGTCAATAGGTGGAAGTCTGGCTAACACATGCGCCTGCTCCTCCGGACTGGGGGTTAGAACATATGTGTCCAATTGCTCCTTAAAAATGCAGGCTACTCTGATCGTTCAGCTGCAGCACGCTTTCGGTGCCTAACTGCCATGCCACCAGAAGGAAGCACGAGGACTGGGATACTGCCAGGTTGCCAAAGACTAGACAGGGACGGTGGAGATGCAGAGGTCGGGTTCGAACCAAGGACCTTCCGGTCAGTAAATTCGGCCCCTAACCACTAAGCCATCTCGCCCCCGGCTACTCTGATGGTGTAGCGCCAGCCACCGCTGCCTTGCGATCAGGCTTTTGAACCAAATGCTTTGGTCGAGCACCCTAGTCGTCCTCCTGTCTAGGCCTGGGAACCCTGGCAGTGCCCCGGCTCACGTACAACCATGAATTGCACACTTACAAATACTTCCATGCCACATCGGCCGTCGCTTGGTGTCACCAGCCGGGTCCTTTACTTACTGCATACAGCAGGTCGGGTAAGCGAAAACAGGCTACTGCTGATGCCTTCCTTCTTCCTCTTTCACATATATTCATTCAGGGGGCGAGATGGCTCAGTGGTTAGAGCGCGAATTTACTGATCGGAAGGTCCGTGGTTCGAACCCGACCTCTGCATCTCGACTTCTCCTGTCTAGGCTTGGGTAACCTGGCATGGCAGCTGGGGACCGAAAGGGTGTTACGGCTGAACGGGTTTCTTCGGTATATTCATTCTTCACTTCCTCTTTATCCCATTACTAGAAGCATCTCATCTGCAACCCGGATGTTTGTAGTAAGCAAGCCCCTCCCCGTCCCACTTTCTCCATCCTTTCCATTACAAGGCTTTATTCAAATAGATTGACATGGCTGTGTAAGGTAGTGAAGCACGAGTGTCCTCATCTGGCGTTGCCGTCAATGACGATGCTGCAGTATCGGGAATGCACATAGGAAGAAAACAGTGGGGTCAAACTTGGCTTTTGGACACACACACACACACCACCCTAGCTGAACAAAATTCAATCACAAAGCCAAACGGTGTTCGCATTCCCTGATTTCTCAAAAAAGTGGTTATTGTTGGGGAGAAACGAGGTCAGAATTGTCAAAGTTTTCCGGTTCCTTTTGGTACACTTTACTAGTGAATGCAACTGTTAAAACACGTGGGGCCAGGACAAAGTTGTCCTTTTGGGGGAGAAACGGGGTCAGAATTTGGTCCCTTTGGGGGAAGTAGAGGGACACCTGCATCTCGACAAACAAAACCGGTAATAAATTCTGGCGCATCGGACATCACAAGTACAGCGCTGTAAGAACGATCAACACTATTCTCAACCTTCGGTCGATCTGTATAATGGCGAAGGCAGGAAGACGACTGGACAGCAGTGTTTATCAGCAAACTGCAGGTTAATTAGTGTGTAATTCAAGTGTCAAATGGTCACCTGGTCCGGTCAGTGGGACACTCACCTAATGATCAGTGGCAAACTATCGAACGGTGGTAGTGATCCGACCGGACTTCATTCTCTTAGCTGCGTCGCTCAGGTGACTTGTATTCGAGTGAAGGGTATTCACTGAAAAATTTAGTCTGGTTGGACCATAAATAGGAGCGGCTCATTTGTAAGTAGTCAGTGGAAACTGAGGAAAATAACTGAGTGGGTGTACAGTGATTCCTCTCTGGACCAATCAGAAGCGTTCTCCAGTGCGCAAAGAAGGGATATTTATAGGGGATTAGGCATTTCAAAATTCCTACTAGTGTACCCACAGTCGCTTACTTCAATGTACACTCATCTCTGAGGTCTAGTGTCCTTGTTTTGATTTAATCGCTAGGACTCCATTCACAACAACAAATGGAGCGCGTACATGCACATGTTCTAATCTGGTCGCCCCGTTTAGTATTTACCGTTGGTTTTTCTCACACGTACACAACCGTCATCTAAAAGCTGAACTGGAAGAGTTGCACTAAAGTAGAGCAAATAATCTAAAATAATCGTTCAGCTGTGGCACCCACTGAGTGCCTAGCTGTCATGTCAGCCGAAGGAAGCACAAGGGCTGAGATACTGCCGGGTTGCCCAAGCCTAGACAAGAGCAGTCGCAATGCCGGGGTTGGGTTCGAACCATGGGCGTTCAAATCAGTAAGTCCGCACCTTAACCACTGAGCTATCTCGAGCTCACGAACGTAGAGAAGCCTACATTTCGAAGACGTCGTTACTACTGATGCAGCTACGCTGCACAACTTCTGTTTGCTGATCAGCATTCACCATTAGCTATTTCAAGAAGGCGGTACGTGGATGAACAGAGCTCACCAAAGCCGATCAAGGTTGAAGAAGTTGTGGGTGTACATTTGTTACTGGAATTCAAGTGACGTAAAACGGACATTCACCAAGATCAATTTTTCGAGAATGCGGGGTGTAATGAAAAGTGCGCCGTCTATCAATAGTGTGTGGGCGTACTGCGATAAAACGAAGGTATTTTCGCTGAGTATTCGTGGCTGTTGTCGTCATGCTCTCCTGGTCAAATGACCAAAGCTGTTCTGGTTTATTAACATGCTATTGGCCATGCTTGGGGAATTTGGGTGACCAAAACGGTTCGCAGTAAACGCAGTTTGCATGAACTCGCCCGTTCTCCCTGGCAATGTTCTCTGATAAGCTAAAACATTTGGGACTGAGATAAATAGTCTTTTTCTCCAAAAGCAGTTCTGTCTAAGGGGGAATCACCGTAGTTCAGTTGTTACGTGGTTCCGATCACTGTTACACTAAAATGCCCATCAATCAGCCATATCCGAAGGTATTAGTGATATTGAATTAAATGGATCTCTCCCCCTATCCACCCCCTTACTAGAGTAGCGCTTTTTCAAAGCTACCCTAACCCAAGGTCACTGAAATATCACCGCGGAAGTTGGGTTCAAACTGAGCGGTCAGTTCGGTGATGTTCAGTTCATACAACATCTGCAGAACTCCGTTAGGCTACACCATCTAGACTGCTCAACTTGATGTGATCAAAACTCAAGATCACAAGATGTTCACATGCGGAAACAAAGAGTGGCGTAGGTCATCAAACAAGCAACAGCTGGCATACTGCGCTAACCGCATCAAATGTCTGAGTGCTCAATGAATACACTGAGCACTTCACTGTAGTGCCCACGTGCATGTGCATGACGTCGTCCACGACAGCTTAACTGGTACAGCAATAGGTGAGGGGTCGTGAGCTCGAGTCTCACAAAATGACATGTGTGTACCTGGGTTCCCATTCAAGATCTTCCGGAATCCCATCTCTTCCACGGCAACCAAGAATTAAGCGACGCGACAAGCCAGGCTGAGGTTGAGATAGTTTCGAGCTTGAGGAAGCTCAGTGGTTAAGACGCGAACTTACTGACCAGGTTCATGGTTCGAACCCAACGTCACAATCTCGACTGCTCCTGCCTAGGCTTGGGCAGTCTGACAGTATATCGGGCCTCGTGCCTCATTTGGGGGAATGGCGGCTACGCACCGAAAGTGTTACCGCTATTATTATCGTTATTTATTATTTATTATTACCATTAACAAGCCAGCAGGTATGCCATGCCAGTATATTACTGGATAGGAGGTTGGTAGCTTAGCTAGCATATATGATCGTCCGTTTCTTCGGAACTGAATTACCGAGGTCGGTGAGCAAACTAACGACCGGTATGTGGCTGGAGGCAGTGAACAACTAATCATGTGGCACTAACCGGGCAACAAGTCAAACATGATCCACCGTACTTGGCGAGTGATGATAAGCAAACTTTATTCGATTACTTGCCGGTAACTGGACCTCAGGGTCATCAAACATAAATCTTGTTCAGGTCAGTTCAGTGGTCCACCTCCTATTTCAAATTTCACATACAGGGTTAAAGATGATAGTTGATAACATTATGTAGGCCGGCGCCAGAAGAAACCAAACTTCTGTAGGCAGTTGGAAGCAACTAGACTTCTATGCCAAGTTCGGTTAAACGGAAACGACAATCATACCTACCAGTGGGCCGAACAAGAACTGCAATCCTTACACCTAGAAAAGGGTAAGATGGGCTCGAATCCTGGATATAATCAACCAAGAGATCATGTTTTGACCTCGGCCCTACCTGTGGCTTTACAATTTTACTGATGTACCAGTTATGCCTTCCCGGATGTAATTCGTAGATATCCAGGAACAGTTAGGACATTTGGCTGGGGAGGAAAGCCCGTGACCTGTGGCTCCAAGTAGCTCTTTGAAGGGGACAAAGACCGGGTGGGGGAAGCTGGAGACTCGACGAAGCCCAGCAACGAGCACATAAAAACGATTGTGGTGGATCAAGTGACTGAGCTCATATGAACTGATGATGACGATTCTATTTAGCGTATCTCTCCTTGCTTGTTGAATAGGCAAAGGCTATTGGCACTGCCTCAAACAAAAGCAGACCGACGTTGAGTATGCCGTCATTAGATCCAACTCGCTCGCTCGTAAGCGAAAATATTGACGTCTGAACATAATCTGTCTGAAATCCACTTACCCAAGAGTGCGCTGTGTACTGGAAGATATATCTACTCAACTGTTCTGCAATAGGTTTATGCTGGCTACTAAAGCCAAGCAACCACATCACAGGGATGAGTCAACGACACAACCTAGGTGACTGGGCAAATTTCATCCGATAGTCTGACCCAAAGCATGTTATTCTATTTTTCGAGTGCGTGCTCTGCGCTTGAACAGATTGTACAATATAGATGAGTTACACGCAAGCCAAAGGGTAAAGAACTTGATTAGCATAATCGATGAGCCACACAGCTTTCTGATAACGTCGTTCGAGAGAACACATCCTGGGCGAGTTATGTTCAACGTGAATCGAGATATTTTAGTGGCAATGAGCTCATTTCTGATAGTCTTGAAAAGATCTTCGCCGCTAAAACGAAAGCATTGCGTAAATAAGCCACCTTCCCCACAAACGTGTTGGCTGTAACAACATACAATGCGCAGCTCACTCTCCAGTATGACTTCAAAAAGTCCCAGCTAAATCGGCCGTAATGGAAAGCTAGTCTAACTGGGAAAGGACAAATGGCTGTAAAATTGTGCGTCCCATGCAAAACGACATGGCCATGTTAGAGGGGGATTCGTTGTAGAGGGAGTCGTTAAGAATAGGAAGTGTGGACCTAAGGTGGCAGTGTGCAAGAAAGTACTTCAGCCATTTGACATAGGGAGTACAAAGGAAGCAATTGTCAGCATCCATAAACGTCCGAAACGATCCCCGGTGGATCGGTGGAAAGGATGTCATTCACAGGACTGCTAATATCTGGGAGAATGTGACTGAGGATGCAAAGAAGATGGCTATATTCTCGTCCAGGTAAGGATCGATCGTCATGTATAATTCACCAGTAGTCCGACAGTTTTAAGCCGCTCCCAAGTTGAATTTATTTTTTCGTTGATCTAGTCCCACACCTGTGGAAGGTACTAGTAACACGGATCCCAAGGCCGGATTCGGCTACGGGAAAGCTGTAGTGAATAGGGTGCCGGATTTGAATCTCAGAAGGGGTGCGCAACCGTAGGGTACGAAACAACCGTAGAGTGATTCGACTGTCAAACAGCACGTTATACACATACACGTCAACAATATGCCGACTAAGTAGAAAATTTTGCATACCCTGATCCCGGCATCTCGTTCCGCTTCAGCAACGCCTATTGCCGCGTCACGTTTGACCACGGCTGTTTGAGAGCGTCCCAGTGAATCCAAATACTCCACACGATCGTAGACGTCTTTGATAGTGAAGCTGAGGATTTCTATGCCCATTCGACCCACATCTGGAGCAGCCACCTCGCGAACGAGACTGGCAAACTGATCGCGATCCTGTGATGGTGAAAAAAACAGATAGAGTTTGGATTTAGAAAAACGAAAGAATGCTTGCTATATGATGAAGCCAGACCTACTGAAGAAAGCTCCTGGAAATCAACTAACGGTATAAAAATTTTGTGAGTATGTTATTCACCTGAGGTATGAAAAAACAAGACATCACAGAAATAAAATGTCTAGACTTTTAAAGACCGAGCAAAACTTGTCTGGACGAGTAAATATCGATTGAGACCAAGTGGTCATTCGTCATTAGTAGGTCGATGGTGAAGAATCATCATGAGCATCAGAGATAGCAACATCAGTGTTGACACTGATGCTTCAGTGCCGTACAACTACAAGGTTTATTTAATTATATTCAAAGCCTCAGAGTGAAAAGAAAACTGGGCGAGGGAGGAGGGGACCTAGTGCCGGCCTATCGCAATCATTCTGAGGTGCCTGCACCTCCAAGCGCTCAGTCAGACGATGTAAAAAAAAACTGACAACAAAAATGACGCTGAAACCGGCTGGCAGCTTTTTTTTGTAATGTTTCCAGCCAAGCGCGGGCGGGGTCACGGGGACCTCATCCCGTAAGGAGTACAACACCAAAAACACCCAAACTCTTGGGCCAAGTCACACGTTGTCTACCTCGCGGTTTGCGTCATTCTGAAGGAGACATCGAGATCAACACTCGTCTCGGTAGACGGTGTTTCGGCATGCGTAGCACACGACCGAGCCACCGCAGTTGATGGTGCTGGATGTTTTCGGCCATTGAACTACTTGCTCTACAACCAAATACCCGTTTTCTAACCAACTCGTTACTAATCCGTTGACGGCATCCGACACCAGCCACGCTTCTGAGGCATCGGTGGTCAAAAACCTCACAAAATCTGTCCGCAGAGGCCATGTCTCGCAACCATACAACAACACAGCCCTTACTATAGCATGGTGCACGCGACAATGGAGATCCAATGATTTTCCTTTTTGACGCCACAAGTGACGCAAATTAGCAAACACCATTCTGGTCTTCGAGATTCGTGCACCGACTTCATCAGACACACTTCCGTCGGAGCTGATACAACCACCGAGCCATGTAAAATTCTTCAAAATCTCCAACGTGTCTCCTTGAATTGAAAGGAGGATGTTCAGGGACAGCACGAATTTGCACTTGAAGGTGGAAGGCGCATGCCAAAAGATGGTATGACGGTTGTCAGTCTATTCAACAGGGTTTGTGCTTCGCCTTCGTCTTTAACAATAAGGACGACATCGTCTGCGTACTCCAGACCGACAAGGCTCTCACCGGCAACGACTTGAACACCCGGGGTTTTTGAAGACCTTCCAGTGTTCGCATCATTATTTCACCGACCACAAAGTTGAACAAGAACGGATAGAGTGGACATCCTTGTCAGATAGCACTTTCACAGGCCAAGAAGTATGTGAGGTTGGGTTCGAACCGTGGACCGTTCGGTCAGTAACTTCACATCTCAAGCACTGAGCTATCTCAAGCTCCAGCGTCGCTAAACGAAGGTGCGTCCGAACCCGAAGTCTCCGGCCAGGAAGGTGCGAATGCCAAGTGTTTTCAAAACTTCGTCGCCAGGTCATCTTTACATCAGTTCCACTCAGCACAGGGTTGGGTAGAAGGAGTTGTGCGGGATAGACGGTCCCCCAACATGTGAAGTATGCGTTCTAATAAGCGTAATCTATCAACAGCGACTAAATCGTCAATCACCTCTTACAGTAAACGACATACCACAAACAGCGCAGATCCCATTTTCTCCGCAATGCTTCGAAGACAGCGACTGTTGATCGTGAATCACTTGAAATACGCTTGTAATTAATCACCTACAATTTGATCTATGGTGTTTCGAAGACTCCTCTTTTTTTCGAAAACGTTCAACCCAGCTCATCCCAACTCATCTGTTTAGCGACTCATTCTCGACTTGCTAATGCGTCGGGTGTTCTTTTCACCCGACCTGTTTCGCTGAAAGGTGTTATTCGCCCCTTCCAACTGATCCGATAGCAGACATCCTCTTGACGTGACTCAACTCGTGCTTTGAGTGAGCCGAGTTTGTCTGGTGCTGAATTCTGGTCACTATGTTTAGGCTAAAGTGGACATCTGTCACCAACGGATGTTAGAAATTCAAGAACAAGTGCTATCAGGCCCGCGTCCGAGAGAACAGAAGTCGATGGACAGTGGTGACCTTGTCATTATTTCGTAGCCATTTTCACCTAGAAATATTTGCAAACGGCACTTTCTGTTGTTGTTTTTCACTTTCAATCGGAAACTCATGCGCAAGTGAAGCCAATCTATGATGATGACAAGCCGAAAGCAATACTTCAGCCTTGTTCAGAATCACCAACAGTGTGCATCAAACGAACCTTTGGGGAGATTCGAACCCACAATCTTTCGGTTCGCGTTTGAACACTCTACCATTCGAGACCATTTGCGGCCGAAATTTTACATAAAAAACAACTTCTTAATTGGAAAAAATTACGGTTGTTGAGAAAAGGGTTAGCCACATAACTAGATGGTGCACTGCACACCCAGAAAGATGGGTGGTAGACGGAAACCGCAACCGAGACCGACAGTGTCTTAGTTACTGCCTCTAATCCCGGCCTCACACTAAGATGAACTAATAAACTGAACGTGAATGGACCTTTCCGACTAGCTTGATGAGATTTGTCCTGTTGTGGTGGAAATGCAAAGCCTCTTCCGAACATCTGGATACTAATTACTGCGTCAGAGAAAGGCTAATGATTGCCGACAAAAGAAAAACGAGACTTCGATTGCCAATCGATTGCGGTATCCGAAAACGGTGCTGCAACATTGGAAACGAAACAGTTTTGTTAAACACGGAACGCTGTTGCACCAAAATCTGGCAGTGCATTCGACGGGGAATGGCCGATCGAGGAAACAAGTCCCTGGTAATGAAAAAGGGAATATTTTTGGCTCTCTCTAAGTGGAACTACCACAACCCAGTGAACCATCGGTCAAACAGTTGATGGCACAACGTCGCCACATCAGTGGGTTCATCTTGTCTGGAGTTGATTTGACTTGACCGGTAACTTAACCCATACTACGAGCCCTAGCGCCTTTCGCCGGAAAACGTCGCAACAGAATTACGGACTAGAGGTAGTGAAGCGAAAACACGGGACGAAGCGACGCACAATAAATAGCAATATCGATACCTACCACCGTTACTTCGTCAACTCTGTTGCAGTAGATCCACGAACCCAAATCGGTAGCAAATATGATTCGGAAAGTGGAATTTTTTGTGACATATCTCATTATCACCATAATCATCGTCGTCATGAACAGCAATACGCCAGTAGTAAACACGAGTGCTTAAATACCACAGCGATTTGGAGAAAAGTGTTAATGAAAGAAAAAGGAGCGGGAATTTGTGAAGGTCTTCGGCCAAATGCTCTGTCCCGAGAGAATATGAAGAACAGATCTGAAGGCGTCTATATCCTTCAAAGTCACTGGAATAAACGCAAATGGGCACTGCGTTAGAATGAGACACCGTCAACGGAATTGATCCAGTCCGCGACTTGTGGCGAACCTCACCCAACACAAGCCTAGGATACGACAGACGGACTCTATCTAGGCGGCCCGGCTCACATGTGATAACATGCACGCCACCAAAAAAGGGTCATTCATAACCATGTACAAGGAGAATCACACGGACGCTAGACAGGAAGGAGAGAAGATCCAACAGGAACTCAGGTGAACAGTCATCATCATCATCATTAGCTGTAAAAACCGCGTACTTGCCGTAGTAGTTATACCCGTCACACTTTCGCTCGCCGATGATTTTGTGGGGTGGGGTAGATAGCTTCGTATTGGATGCGGTAGCTGACATAATTGATGCTTAAATACAGGGCTGTCAGTGGACTTTCCGTTGGGAAGATCAGAAAGGGAGCTATGCATTGAAGGTAATAGCTTGGATGAATGAGCGCCATTGAGGGCGAGACTGGGCCATGTCTGTCAACGTCCCTAACCGTTGACCAGCTCAGCTGAGCTTGCTGGTAATGCCTTTCATACTCACTAACCAAGATATTGATTGACCTCCTCTTGTTCGTTTCCACCCTTCGCGTGGGGGTGCGAAAAGAGCCCTTCGAGGAAGTCGATCAACTGGCATACGGAGCATGTGGCCAAGCCAGCATAACCTATGGAGTGTGATCGGTTCATCTATCGAGGGCGAGTTATCTCTTACGAATACCATTCGACATACTTCAGTATTGCTTATCCGGTGTTCCCACCAGATTCGGGCAATGCTCCGAAGACATCGATGGTCAAACACCGAGAGTCTTTTGGTGTCCTCACCGCGTAGTGACCAGTTTTATGATTCATATAATAATATGAAGTGAACCGCAGCACTGGTCTCTGACGGATAAGCTGATGTCACGCCTACACCACAGGTGATGCAAATTAGCAAACGTGATTCTGGCATTCGGGATTCGTGCACGGACTTCATCCGACACACTTCCGTCAGAGCTAATAAAACTTCCGATGTATGTAAAAATTCTCCACAAACGCTAGTGATTCTCCTTGAATTCTAAGGGGTATGTTCAAAGACCGCAAGTTCTGAATTCAATTCAATTCAATTTATCAGCTATAACCCGCGTGCCATGAGCACAATCGTTTCAGCTGCTACAGTTTCGATCACCGGAAAACGGGTATGTGGAACGTACAACCAGCTTTGGAGGCGAAGGCATGTGCAGTTTGTTCAGAGATTGGGTAGCTACGCATTGAAGGCGATAGCTTTGATGCACGACCACCACTGACTGCGCGATGGGACCATTTCTGCCAAAGTAATTAACCACTGGTGATTTGAGTCCCGGGGTCCCCATCCAGGAAGGCGGCAGTTACCCACCCGACTAAGTTTACTGGTTAGTGTTTTCGTACTTCATTGTCAGGTCACACACTGTCCACCTCTCGGTCGCTTCCACTCAGCACAGGGCTGGGCGAAGACAGCTCTGCGAGGCAGGCGGTCTTCTGGCATGCGGAGTACATGTCCTAACCAGCGTAACCCATGCAGCGTGAGTAATTCATCCTTCTTCTTCGCAGGACCATCTTCTATCCTTCCATCTTCCTAGGACTATCTTGCGTACCTTAGCATTATTAATCCGATGTTCCCAACAGACTCGATCAATGCTTCGTAGGAACCGATGGTCAAACACTGACAGTTTTTGTATGTCCTCTGCGCGTAGAGGTCACGTCTCTGATACATAAAGCAGTATGGATCGTACCACTGCAGTGTAAACTCTCCCTTGACAGAACAACTGACGCCACGTCGGCGCCATAGGTGTCGGAGGTTGGAAAAAGCTGCCCTGGCCTTTCCGATTCGAGAAATAATCTAATCTCCAGCCAGTCCACCGGAATTGATAGAGCTGCCCAGGTAAACAAATTTATCTACCACATCGATTGGCTCACCTGCAAGCAAGACGTTTGGGCTTGATCCAACCCAGTCTTGTAGCAGCACTCTGCAGGTGTGAAGCACATGCCAATCCGTGCGGCACAATTATTTAGGTTACTTAAAATCGTCTGCATTTGGGAAGAATCTGCGCCAAGGAGAGCAATATCGTCCGCATACCCAATGTCTGTGAGCGAACGTCCCAGAAGCATTTCGACGCCCGAGGTTTCAGGGGCAGGCGGAGAAATTTCGAGCAGCTCATCAACAACGAAGTTGAAGAGGAAAGATGAAGAAAGGTCTTACACCACTGGATGTGGTGAATTCAGGCGAAATCTTCCCGTATACGCGTACGCACCCGCAGAAGTTTGCATACAGTGCCCTTATAAGGGATATAAATTCGGAAGAGAAACCTTTGATCACCACATACTGCCACAGATTCTGACGATCGACAGAAGCAAAAGCGGCTTTCAAATCAAGAAAAAG
>SJOL01007550.1:418567-444011 GCA_004794785.1 Opisthorchis felineus
TATGCGAGTCCTCGCGCAGGCAAGCATACTATCCCGCGCTGAGAACTTAAACAGCAGTGCTGCACCTTTTTTCGCTTGAGCCACTCAGGCGAACGGCAGCCGCTGAACGAAAATAACAAAACCGACCCGGGAAACTTTGGAGAAAGCCCCGATCCTGTGTATCGATCCGTGAATTCGTGAATCCGCAACGATTAAGATAATCATGCGGCGGCTATCCATCAACTGGAAATTTTTCTTGGACGCCTATAATTCTATCATGACGGTTGATATAAAATGCCACGTTATCTGGTGCTCCAAAGGTTGGCAGCCCGTGTCCTTGTAACACAATGGATGAGGAGTCTTTCTTTTAATGTGTCAAGTGTCCTAAGTGATTTAATGTATGGGCAGAATATCAGCTGCTTTACTGTCAAAACTCAGACGGACGACTGAAATTTCTCTGAAACCATAGTTCGAACAAGTGAAACTTTTGCATTAAATTCAAGCACCTGACGATGTGTATTGCACAACTTAACCCCCCCCCGTTTAGTCACAATATTTTAATTTGCTTAAACCTACTCCAATTTGCTCGCCGAATTTACGGCTTTTGTGCCGCAGCGTGATCGGTCTGTGAATGGAGTGGAGGATCTTGGGAAGAAATTGGTTGCTCTACAGTTTTTCTTGTTTACTGCGATTGAAAATTTTTGAAGGAGTAGATGTACGTCGTTTTCCTCCTCGTAAAACCCGAACGGTATCTGTCATTCGCGGCTTATGCACGGAGAATGTTTATATCCTTGCGGCAAGCTGAGGAATCCGTTGCAACCAGTAAGCTTGGTGGATGTCGTATGAGAGACAGCACAAGCTGTACTGGCTGTCTTGCGAGGACTCATCTTCGCCGGTATGATGACTCCTTGGCAGTGAAGACCCANTGCGAGGAACAACTCCCGGAGTTTTCTCCTATCTAGGCACCCACCAGTTGTATATCACTCTCAAGTGGGCTATGTATTGGAAACGTGACCAATGCAAACGGGTGTGCAAACGGGTGTTTGGAAATATGTGTGCACCAATTTAATAGCCTGGAACATGCAATACCAACGGCAGAGCGGGTAGTTTATTAGCGAGTGGAGGATTCACACCACCTACCACTGTGACCGGGGCGGAGTTCTGAAGTGAGACAGTAATAGTCTTCATAAGGTTCATGGTAAGGCAGCAGGCCAACAATCGCTTTCTCAGACACATTTACCTTCGAACAACAAAACTGATATGCCTTCCGAATGACCACAGCATAACCATAAGCACGTTGATAATCGCAGTTAGTTTATGTGAAAAAAACAAACGTTCTCAGACGGTTAGAACTTCGACTGGCACCTGCACGTGCAAATTCTATTAAACCATGTGGGAAGCTTACGCGTGTTCTCGATGTTCGTAATTCATTTGTTCCCTGAAGTAAGTTAAATCCTTACAAACCTTTACATTGCCTAGGTTAGCGTTCTATTCACAAACGGTAGCAATCTAAAAACAACTTACCAGAGAGACGGGTACCACTACCTCTGAATCCGAGGCCACAGCTGTCACCTGTAGAATAATCACATAAGCAGTTCGAACCCTTGATTTGGCAAAATGAAGCTGATGGATACAGGCAGGTCCAAAATCTGCAAGACGCCCCAGATGGTGTGAGCACAACTTACGCTGCGTCACTGTTCGCCCTCTAGTCTGGTGTCAGCCCCCGTTGTTAGAGCACAGTCGTTTCCACTCAAATAGTCCAACGGCTAGCCTCCTTGTTCGATACCTTGGCGGGTAAATCCTCACATTCCGAAAACTACGCAACTACTCTTGCGACTTCTGATGGACTGACGCTTCGTGTAAACAAGAGACGCAACTCTTACCACCAACAGTAGTCTCTTGCGTCGGGATGTGAATGTACTGCATACACGCCAGTTGGGAGCCCAGTAAAAATGACTTGTGTGCTCATACTGCATCGGCAACCTCAGCTAGTCCTTGGCTGCTAGGTCAGCCAACAAAAAATTCACCCTTTCACAGGTCATTTAACTTGCCGTCATCCATTTTGGATAATTTTGTTTCTATTGAACACCGTTTTATCTGATGCCTCCCGGCACTCACCAAACGCTACTGCTCTCATCCTATTCCTTTCTTATTCCCCCTCCCTACCCAAGCTTCTAACTTCTGCCGCAGCTGCTGTAAACTCCTTGTGGCCGTCGTTTATTCGATCTGGTCGGTCCCTGTTTTACAACCACATGATCCTCCAAATGAATGGAAGTTACCCATGATTAGAGATTGGCCTGGCTCCACCTGTGTCAGTCCCTTGGTCTAACTCAGATCCACCCGCCACAGGAATGCGCATCTCATGTCTCATTACCACAACCTTGACGCTCGTTACGGGGCTCTCCAGAAACCGAAGTACGTCAGTGCAATGATGGGACAGCACTGCCATACCCATTCTGATGGCACTCCCGCAACTATTTTATTCCTACCCTTGACCTGCACCTCTCGCTCACTTGAGCCTGTAGGTGCAACTACGAACAAATGCTTCACCCAGCCCCAACCGCCTCCGGGACGAGTTCGCTCTAACCCGCTTAACTTTTTGTTCCGATTTAACTGACCTGTTTTTTCGCCACAGTTTCGGTTTGCCACTTCCACAAGTTCAACGAATGAATCAGCAGCTTTCGTTCGGCCCCATGCATNTGCGAGGAACAACTCCCGGAGTTTTCACCTATCTAGGCACCCACCAGTTGTACATCACTCTCAAGTGGGCCATGCAGTGGAAACGTGACCAATGCAAACGGGTGTGCAAACGGGTGTTTGGAAAGATGTGTGCACCAATTTAATAGCCTGGAACATGCAACAACAACGGCAGAGCGGGTAGTTTATTAGCGAGTGGAGGATTCCCACCACCTACCACCGTGACCGGGCCGGAGTTCTGAAGTGAGACAGTAATAGTCTTCGTATGGCTCATGGTAAGGCAGCAGGCCAACAATCGGTTTCTCAGACACATTTAACTTCCAACAACAAAGCTGCTATGCCTTCCGGATGACCACAGCATAACCATAAGCACGTTGATAATCGCAGTTTTTTTATGTGAAAAAACAGACGTTCTCAGACGGCTAAAACTTCGACTGGCACCTGCACGTGCAAATTCTATTAAACCATGTGGGAAGCTTACGCGCGTTCTCGATGTTCATAATTCATTTGTTCCCTGAAGTAAGTTAAATCCTTACAAACCTTTACATTGCCTATTTTGGCCTTCTATTCACAAACGGTAGCAATCTAAATACAACCTACCAGAGCGACGGGTACCACTAACTCTGAATCCGAGGCCACAGCTGTCACCTGTAGAATAATCACTTAAGTAGTTTGAACCCTTGAGTTGGAAAAATGGAGCTGATGGATACAGGCAGGTCCAAAATCTGCAAGACGCCCCAGGTGTTGTGAGCACAACTTACGCTGCGTCACTGCTCGCCCTTTAGTCTGGAGTCAGCCCCCGGTGTTAGAGCAAGGTCGTTTCCACCCAAATAGTCCAATGGCTAGCCTCCTTGTTCGATACTTCGGCGGGTAAATCCTCACATTCCGAAAATTACGCAACTACCCTTACGACTTCTGATGGACTGACGCTCCGTGTAAACAAGGGAGGCAACTCTTACCACCAGTAATAATCTCTGGCGTCGGGATGTGAATGTACTGCATACACGCCAATTAGAAGCCCATTAACAATGACTTGTGTGCTCATACTGCATCGGCAACCTCAGCTAGCCCTTGGCTGCTAGGTCAGCCAACAAAAATCCACCCTTTCACAGGTCAATTAACTTGCCGTCATCCATTTTGGATACTTTTGTTTCTACTGAACACCGTTTTATCTGATGCCTCCCGGCACTCACCAAACGCTACTGCTCTCATCCTATTCCCTTCTTATTCCCCCCTACCCAAGCTTCTAACTTCGGCCGCAGCTGCTGTAAACCCCTTGTGGCCGTCGTTTATTCGATCTGGTTGGTCCCTGTTTCACAACTACATGATCCTCCAAATAAATGGAAGTTACCCATGATTAGAGATTGGCCTGGCTCTACCTGTGTCCGTCTCCTGGTTTAACTCAGACCCAGCCGCCATAGGAATGCGCACCTCATGTCTAATTACCGCAACCTTGACGTCCGTTACGGGGCTCTCCATAAACCGAAGTATGTCAGTGTAGTGATGGTACGGCACTGTCACCCCCATTCTGATGGCACTCCCGCAAT
Organism: Opisthorchis felineus; assembly: GCA_004794785.1. NCBI lineage: Eukaryota > Metazoa > Platyhelminthes > Trematoda > Opisthorchiida > Opisthorchiidae > Opisthorchis > Opisthorchis felineus. The sequence goes on from SJOL01007550.1 coordinate 422,791, forward strand.
TATTTTCTTCCTACCCTCGACCTACACCTCTAGCTCACTTGAGCCTGTAGTTGCAACTAAGAACAAATGTTTCACCCAGCCCCAACCGCCTCCGGGACGAGTTCGTTCTAACCCGATTAACTGTTTGTTCCGATTTAACTGACCTGTTTTTTTCGCCGCAATTTCGGTTTGCCACTTCCACAAGTTCAACGATTCCATCAGCAGCATTCGTCCAGCCCCATGTATCAACACTATCTACCCACCAAAATTATCTTTTATACCTGACTTTCCTACAGTAGCTGCACCAGTGGGTCTATTTAGTTTCAGTTTAAACTATATTTTTGAGACGAAATTTGCCATTTGTCTCCACTTTGAATAGTTCCAACACCATCTCCATCTTCATTTTTGCTCTTTGTGACCCTAGCCATTTACTCGACCGCCCAAGGTCACTTATGGCCAGCAATGAGTTCCAGTTTAATTTCATATCAACTGGCTTCACCATTGAACTAGTCGTACGTCACTCCCATTGTCCTTGTTTCCTTGGTCGGCATAACCGCGCTGACTTTTCACGTAATAAGCATGTCTCGTTGGTTGTACATCCCTCCCCGTTGTGTTGTTGCCGAAGTTTGAAGCTTGGGAAGAGGGTGGAATGAGGAAGGAATAGGATGAGAGCAGCGGCGCCTGATGAGTGCCAGAAGGCATCAGATAAAACAGTGTCCAATAAAAAATTTAAGAGTGGATCACAGCAAACCAAATGAACCTACGGAAGGGTGGATTTTTGTTGACTGACCTAGCTACCAAAAACTAGCTGAGGTTGACGATGTATTATGAGGACATAACAAAAATTAATTAGTGGGCTTCTGCTCGGCATGTATGCAGTACCTTCGGATAGCGATGCAAGAGATTGGTGATGAGAGATGCGTCCCGTTTTTACACTGAGCGTCAGTCGATTAGAAGGCGAGGGCCAGGGCGATAGTATGTGCCTAATTTTGGGAAAGTAGGGAAGGTAGCGATCAGGGAGGCTATCCGTCGGACAAGCTGGAACGGACGATTACATAATGAGTTAGACAGGGGTGGCAGTAGTTTTTAGCTCAGCTAAAGAATGCAATCGTAGGTTCTCTGTTGTGCAAAGGGGTGGTTGATGTGAGCAGGGACAGCAGACAAATAATAAACAGTTGAGTAACATCTTCCGAGATAATGGATAAGGACTGTAGTTTGACTGGAGTCTACTGCGTGAACTTAACAGAAAGGTAAGAGTATGGGCCGCCAGTCACCCAGTTACTGCTGTCAGCTCCAGGAATCGAATGGCGCGTGGCAACAGGCGCTAGCCGTGACTGCTGGTATTCAGGTAATAATGAGGACTTTACACTTTATACGAATATGATCGCTTCGGCGAACAAGAGGGAAGAACGTGCGCGTTATGTCTGGCTGATTGAGTGGATTTAGGGTGGTGCAATCCCAAATAAGACAAAGGTGACAACGCCTTGCACGTCGACGTTAGCCATGAGCCTCGCAGAGTACCTTCAGTCTACCCCATACATATTTTTTAAATCAAACTAAAGGACAGTTGTCATTCGCTCGTATTTCTTGGTGTTGAGAGACAAATGACAACCGGGACAAGTCCAAACCAGCTACAGACAAACAACAGCGGTGCTCTTTTGTGGATTTCCTGTTAGTTGCAAGCTCCTTCCAAGTTGTCTTCCTTTGTGCAACATTGCACGCGAAACCCCTGTGTGAGTACGACTATACGGTGAGCAGTCGCCTGAGTTCATCACGTTCATTTTTGTAAAGTGAGCCTTGCCTCTCTCTTACCATTCGTTTTCATATTTGTTAGTGAAGCGCTTCTCGAAAATCCTCTGCCTGTCTGTAAAACTATGGAGATTGAATTGCTCCTGGGCATTAGCCCATAAATATGGAATTCATGCGTAATTTCAAACTAGGTTGCAACAAATGTACGGTTTTGTCTACAAAATGAGACATTACTCAGACGTAAGAAGGGCCCTTGGAGTCACAGTGGTTTCAGTGTTACAGGAGGTAGGTTATGGCTTGTTTATCGGGGTCCTCACCAGGTTCTCCCGAGCTCGAAGTATCTCAGTGGTTAACACACGAGTTTATTAGCTGGATGGTCTGCGATCTGCGACATCCTTGCTTATCATATCGGCTTGGGCAGCATAACGCCGCAACAGCCATCGTGCTTCCTTCGGGCGGCATTACAGTCGAGCACCGTAAGGGTGTTACAGCGGAACGGATGTTTGCTATTTCAGTCCTGGGATTTCCAGGAAATTGTCCATGTTTTGGCTTACTAAGCGCTCCTCGAAAACTGCCCCAAGCAGTTCTTCCAGCTCGATTAACGAAAATAATCCGACAACGCGGATTTTACGGGCAATTTGCGCTAGTCGCTGGTGCGTTTCAGGCAGCTGTATTAGAAGTGAATCTGCAGTCTTTTGTGTGCTGCTCATCCTCATTGACATCATCAATCACAGCATAACCTGCTCTGCTCTGGCACATATATAATTTCATTGAAAGGCTCACTGTAAAGAAAGGAATAAATAAATAAATAATAGGAACAGGAACTGGTGCTAGCTTACCGCAACCATTCCAAGGTGCTCACGACCCTTTTGTGACAACCTGGACAGCAACTGGCAACAAGAAAGCCGTTGGTGTGGATTAACAGCCATGTCCAGCATCGCCTTCAGACGGGCAAGGTGGGGGGCACGCGGGTCGTGACCAGGAAAGCGGATCGCCCCGCAGCGTAAGGTGGTATATCACGCTTCTCCCCCAGGTCGACAGTTAATCGCCCCTGCCTGCGCCACTTCAGATTCGGGTACCGAAAACGGTACTTTCCTGGTAAGTGTTTAGGCGTAATGCGCAATACAACAGCTACCGATTATAATGTTCCCCCTTATTTGGTTGGTGACATACTGTCAGGCGTGATCGTGACGGTACAGTGAGAATCAAGGCACGACTGACGTCAGTTGTGTATGTCCAGCAATTGGCAGAAGCAGGGCAGTCACATAAACCGGCACTATCCGAATGCAGTGGATATTGGAGACAGAGAAGCACAGTTGAGAGTGTCTGTTTTAGGTTTTGTGGAACATAAAAAACGTGAACAAGATTAGGCTCACTCAACGATCAAGCGTATATCTGAGGATTGTTCTCTAGAGACGCGAAAGCTGAGCCACAGAAGTTCTAGAGGAGAGGTGCGAAACAGGTTTCCGCTTGGGTAAAGTTCAGCCGACCCAAAACTTATGGCGAAACCGGTGGTAGCTATGGCCCCTTGTGCTCTTGAAGGCACGCAGACGCAACCGGCTGCGACTCCGGATTGCAGCCTCTAATCAACCACCGCAGACCCCTCGGCTACCCAAGGCAGTGATGCTCGGTAGGTGGCAAGCCTCGCGTGGAAGCGGCGTCCACAGTACGTAGAGATATCATCGTTTATTTCCGCAGCAGACGATGGAGGCGCGGCAGCAAACTCCACACCTAAGTCACAGCTTCTGGGATGGATTGAGTCAGATGTGAGGAAACAAGCGGTGAATTCTACCAACAAATCAACCACAAGCTTAGACCTCGACATCGGGGAAAGCTGCGAGAACCCTACAGCCACTGCGGATGTAAAACCGCGTCTCCAGGTCCACTCCGTCAAAAGTGGCCCTTTCCGATCGTGGACTCGGTCGTCACCCATGACTCCGACAGCCAAAGCCACAAACCCGACAATAACGATCCGGGAGATCCTTTGTACACCCAGTTGGACACGCTGACCGCGGGCGACTCCGTAGTCCAAGCAAACACGAAAGAAAAGCGACTGCAGCTAAACATGCAACATAGACTTTGCCAAATCAGAAATCTGTTGGATAGCTTCAAGGTGCTGTCCCCTGCGAAAATGAGCCGCATGGGAGCGTCACCCAAAGGAATACTCCTTGGGCTACCACCCAACGCACGGGGTCTCACAGAGATCTCATCAATCGAACCGCGCCAAAATGCAAAAGAAACCAAACAAACGCATGTTTGCCCCAAATCCTTAAAAAACAGCAACCCCAGTCGTTCAAAAAGCGATATTAAACGAGCCGCAAGTTGCAGCGGTCGAAAATTTCGCTCACGAAGGGGAAAAACTACTTCCCTCAAAGGAATAATACCAGCGCAAACAAGACGACCGCAGGTGGAAAAAACCTGCAAATGTAAAAGAGCCCTCGAAACCACCGGGGCAGTAAGCAGACAAGTATGCCGCAGAGGCCTCTACGCAGCCTTGGACTCGAACCTGACGTACAGATATTAAATCTGCTAACTTCTCTGGCGGCACACCTCTCGGCTCCCCACCTTCGTGGGCAGCAGAGACAGTGTTGAAATGCCTCTCCTCAAACTGCCTCAGCCTTTTCAACAAACTTCACGGTATTAAACAATCAACATGCCTTGAACAGCTGTCCGTAATCGCAGTTACAGAGACCTAGCTCACGCCAGATGTCTCTGAGGCGTAGATCTCGATAGATGGCTACTCTATTTTTCGAGCTGATGTTCGCTGCTGGGGTTGAGTTACATTTACATGCGGCCATGCCCATCCCGACTGTCCTCTCTGATACCACCCCTGCACCTTTTTGCGGTTCACTGAGGATCCAAATCCGCTGCTCGGGACCGACTGTCTTCTCCTCGGTGTGGTCTACCTTTGCCCCTTCCTCGGAAAATGACCAATTCCCCATAAAAAACCCTTGAGCAACCCTCCTCCAGGTAATACTTCACACATCTCTTGCTGTTAGGTGATTCCGGGCTCCCATGGCCTCCTGGACTGAGCTGCAACGCGTCGAGTCTAGTGGACATAGCACGGGGGCACTGACCAAAGTCGTTCAAAAGGGCACTCGGACTCAGCATGTAACCGCACCCACCAGGCCAACTACTATCCCTCCTGGGTTTGTTCATCACCGACGGAAGACACTTCGTCGATCAGGTGTCAGTTAGTGCCTACCTGGGACATAATGACCACTGCGTGCTGGTCATTGATTTCGTCTGCTATTGGGCCAGAAATCCCGAACCTCAAACGTGGATTCGAAACTACTGTCCTGCAGACTTCTCAGGAATGCAAATCTTTCTTGAGCAGTTTAAACTGGGGCCAGCTCCAGTGGAAGAGTTATACAGAACAACTCTCCATAAAGCTCATGAGGTTGACCCAGAAGGATTCGGGGTCTTTTGGAAGAGGTCTCACTTTGTTGAGTTTCCCGATATGGGACTTCGAGTGAGGCGTAGGGTCGACAATCCCGAATATCAAAGGGAAGAATTGGGTTAGAAATTCTACGGTACTATTTACACAAGGGTAAGCAAATGTGTACAACAAACCTCAATTGTTCACGTTCGTAGCGTCAACAAGTGCACAGGTCTGTCACTGACCGGCACAGTGCAGTGTCAACGTCCGCACACCAAACAACGGCGAGCGGAATGATGGCTCAGTAGTGTGGGTTGCGGCCGTCCCTTCCGACGACAGTCTGGTGACTCTCATTGGCCGTGCGATCGCATGGAACAAGTCAAGGTAGGCTCAGCAAACGGGATACGAACGCGTATGGGTAAGTAGGTCAGCTGCGCACATTCACACACAGACATACATGCCGATACACAGGTGTCGGACTGGAAGGCCTCTGCGGCGAGGTGAGTGGTGGGTACGGATAAGCAAAACAACTGGAGATCAAAAGTACATAGGCGGTGTGAGCAAAAGAATGGGGGAATTGTCATAAGGTCAAGTTTGATTCAACGCAGCTATTTTTCAAAAAGTTGACTACAGGAGACATAGAAGATGAGCTGGCGTTTCGTAAAATGCGGAACCGCTGTCAATCAGAAATCCACCAGTGGAACGTACGAAGACAAGCCGCCATACGAGAGTTCGCCGGGAAAAAATGTACTGTTTCAGTACATGAGGCATCGCCGCATAAAAAAGCCAACTGCGTTCTCCTTGAGGGACAGGAACGTGGAACCACCAATGACCCAATTGTGACATCTGAAGTCTACAGAGGACACTATGCAGGCCTGTATTCTGTTCCAATGACCTCGTTACAACCAATCTCGACTTGGTCTTCACGGAGGAGGACATTCGTCAACTCTTGCCCAAACGAACCCGTTTAGCGCGTTGGGGCCAGACGAGGTCCATACAAGGATCCTGAAGGAAACGTCGTTCACAATTGCAAAGCATTCCTACCTGGTGTTTCGTCAGTCGCTCGACGAAAGTAACCTTCCCTCTGCTTGGAAGGAAGCGATTGTCACGCTAATCTACAAAATTGGTTACCGCCTATCGCCCGACAGATACAAGCCTATTAGACTCACTAGCGTACCGTGCAAAGTGATTGAACGCTTTCTGAAGCATGCCATCCTAGATCACCTTACTACCAAAAGCCTGATATCCTTAGTTCAACATGGATTCCTTCTAAACCGTTCTTGTGTGACGAGCACGCTCGTATTTATGAACAACGTAACCCAAAAAAAAGGACGAATGACTCACGTCGACTTCTCGAAAGCATTTCATTGAGTCTCACATGTCCCGCTGCTCCACAAACTCAAGTCTTACGGGATTCAAGGGGAAACTCTACGCTGGACTAAGGCGTTCTTATCAGACAAAACACTCCGAGTGAAAGTATACTTGACCTACTCTTCTCCGGCGCCAGTCTCCATTGGAAGTCCTCAAGGCTATGTTTTGGGACCACTTCTGTACCTGATCTATGTTAACGACGTACCAGATGTTCTTTCAATCCATGTCTGCCTGGAGTTCAAATGCCAGTGATATCCAAATGGCCGTAGATGCTGCAAAGCAGTGGTGATCGAACTGGCACCTTCCTCTGAATGACGAAAAGTGCGTCCATATGTCATTTGGAGGGGACCCGGCTAACGCCTTTGTCGTGCATGGTGAGAATGGACCAGAAGACATCGCGAGGATGGATGCCAAAAAGGATTTGTGTATCCGGCTCTCTTCAAACATGTCCTTCTCACTGCACAAGGAGAAATCATCTCAAAAGGCATTCGCTTTTCTACGGATGCTTTGGCGCACCTTTTCCGGTATTACTCGCATGGACTTTCAAATACTACATGGGACCTACGTCAGACCACTTCTTGAATATGCCAACCAAGTTTTCTACTTAGGACGCAAGAAGGACGTAACCCTCACTGAGCGTATCCAGTGAGCTGCTACGAAAACGACTGCCGGCCTAAATCCGTGGACTACGAAACGCCTCTCGTGGCACTTGACCTCCTTCCCCTGGGGTATCGTCGCATCCGAGGAGACCTAATTATTACTTATGCCCCGTTTGAACAAGGTTTGGCCAACATGTTTTTCACCGTTAACCCAGCAAACACACGGCGGGTACACGATAAGAAAAGTTTAAAGCTCAGAGGTCACACTTTCATGAGGCGGAATATTTTTCATTTCGAATAGTTGCTGCATGGAATAATCTTACCCCAACGGTTGTCCAAGCCACATCTAGTACCCAGTTTAAAGCATTACTAGACACTTTTTTATGCGAATCCTCGCGCTGGCAAGCGTACCATCGCACGCTGAGAAATTAAACAGCAGTGCTGCACCTTTTATTCGCTTGTGCCATTCAGGTGAACGACAACCGCTGAACGACAAGAACAAAACCGACCCGGGAAACTTTGGAGAGAGCCTCGATCCTGTGTATCAACCCATGAATCGGAGAATCCGTGCAGGCCGTCACAATTCGAAGATGGTGGATTACTACATCATAGGTGGAAGGCAAAGCTGAGGGAACTTGTCCTTCACGTGATAAGAAACTGTAAATGACGGGAAATAAGAAACCAGAACAACGAAGCTGGATAAGCAGCAGTATTTCGATGACGCCGCCGGCGAATTAGAACAAAGCCTAAAAATCATTCCTGAGCTTGTGTGGCCTTGGACAGGTGAGTTCCTGGCTGGGAACGTGAAGAACGTACTTGAGGGTGGTGGCGTAAAATCAAAATCTGAAGGTTAGGTGTTAGGTCGCGCCCCATCCATAGCGCTTTGCCCAAATTTCTTATACCAGTTAATTATTTATTTAGCGCAATCCATGGATAGTTCCGCTCACTATGGTATCCGGCTTACCCTTTTTTATTAGACTTTTCCGACGGCTAAGCTTGTCGGTATCAGTCCCACAAGACCTTTCTCATAATTACACCGCTCACCTCCCTACTTTCCTTCCTTTCTGCTTCCTGATACTCATACCCTGTAGCTCGGAAAAGCCGGTCTACCGTGATCACGGTAATTTATAACCGGTCGGCACCTAACCGCAGTGGCACCCTAGTAACCTGGGGGGTCCCGATTAGACACGGAATACCAGATCCTTTGCTTACGCTTGTAAGCAAACTCTGCTGTGATCTTCATTATCCGGTTTGAGTTTTTTTAAAAAAAAGAAACATACAAAGTTTGTGAGCCCCTGATACATAACGGCCCGCTCGGTTGGCTTTTTTCTTCAGTGCATCGTACGAGTTTGGACCTCATCTACACAATCGCTCATGTCAGAGTATTGCCACCAACCTTCATTTCCACAATTCTATCTAAACTGTCAACTCACATAGGTAGCCAAGACAGGCTGAGGCGCTCGTGATAGATCTAACTGGGAACTTAAAGATGTTCTTCTTATACCCTTGAAAAAAAAGCCCTTCAACCTACACCGAAGTGGTACATGATGCCACCACTCCCGTCCTCCACCTCTAAGCGGTTGCGAGACCCTGAATCCACATTGTGGATCCATCCCACTGTGTCCAAAGAAGCGCCTCACTGCCAAAAGACCCAGCTCTCAACCCTCTCATTTTTCGACTGCGGTCGACAGAGCGCTCCGATTAACCTCGGAATGTTCAGTAGTAATAACTTATAACTCTTTGCCTGTTCAACCCAGCGACTGTCTTCCTTCACTGCTACCAGAAGGATCTCCGGTTCAGAAAGGCCTGGAAAATTCTCAGAGCCCGTTTGCTAAGTTGACTAAGTTGACTGTCCTCCATCCAAGGCATACAGCCCGTTGCATGCCTCCTAGCTCCTGACGATCGGCTCGATGTCACTCAGTCGTTCAGCCGCCAGCTTACGGACCAGAAGTTCCGTGGTTCGCGCCCAACCTCGGCATTTCGACTGTTCCTGTCTAGGCTTGGGCAATCTGGCAGTACCCCAGCCCTCGTGCTTCTGTTGGAGACCAACCTGAATCCCTCGTTTATGATGTTCTTCAAGTAAACAGTTTCCAGCACCCTTGGGGGTAGTTTCCTTTATGAAGTTTAGGTGCACGTTTAAAACAGGTCATATTTTCTGATCGAGTAGCCTACCCGACCCTTGATCATGTGACTGACGTTTCGACGTCCCGTTTCAGCCAGTCTCAGCCATGTCAATTCACCACAATGTTAACTGACACTTTCTCTTTGCACGTGTGATCGTATCAATAGGAGACAGCCCGGTCGTGAGCTGTCTAGCAGTTTTCAGTAACCTTATGAAAACTGTGTTCCGTCAAGAGAATATATTCATCAGTTCATTCAAGACGTGACTAGTTTTCATTCAAACCTTGCTGTGACGCGTGCGGACGCATGCAATTGTCACCATAATTTCAGGGCGTTTTAGTTACACAGCTTATGGATGGGTGAAACTTATTGTCTACGGAAAACCTACCCGATCACGTCAATACATACACTTCGGCTTCATCCCGTTAGATTACAAACGGAACGTAGCAAAAATGCTGTTTACAAAGGCACTTCGGGCCTCTATACTAGATCGTGTTTCCGAAACTGCCCGTGAAGCCTTTGGATTAAAACACTTATTCGTTTCGTTGGGATACATGTTAAAGGAAGTCAAACCCAGCAATCGTGACACTTTCCAAGAGGCCTAACGGCCACACTAAAGCGGATATACAATGCTGCAGAACTACAGCACTCAGTCGGACTTAAGGGTTACCACTGCCCTCAATTAATGGAGAAAAACCTCTTTCGGCCTAAACCATGTTGTATTTACCAATTAACTGCGTGGCAGGTTGCATCGGCAGAACTGATATGTGTCTCGTCATTAGGGTGAGGAATTATGCTTTTCTTGTGATCCATTTTTTCAAAATACTGGGCGAAAACACCACTATCCTTTGTAGCCACCAGGTTAATTTTGCTTCAGCGTTTACTATCCTTCTTCGTCACCGTCCGACCTCTGCCTCTCGACTTCCCCTGTCTAGGCTTGGGCAACCTGGCAGTATCCCAGCCCTCGTGCTTCCTTCTGGTGGCATGGCAGCTAGGCACTGAAGGGGTGTTACAGCTGAACGATTACCTATCTTATTTATTATTATCTTCGTCACCGTAACGCAGGTGTTCCGACGTTTGTCGGCGCCGCTGCAGTAAATCGAACAAAGCCTTCGACATATGCTCAACAGCAATTTTAAGCAGCCCTTGACTTGATGACGCAACAGGTCGAGTAATCTATCCTATCCGTAATTATGTGTTGAACTTGAATTTGCTATAGGACCTTTCTTCCGATTATTGGTTTTGGTACTGACGGGGCAATACGGAATGCTTGCACCAACCAGCCTCCCTGCCTTCACTGTATCAGGCAGACTTCTTAAGCGAAATAATTTCCAAATCTAAAAAAGTCCCGCGAGCTCGTCGGAAATGGTATCCTTAACACACTGTTCAGTCGGTTATACGTAAACTTGAACTGGGTTGTATATACTCATGTTTTTTGATGGTTGAAAGCAACATTCCAGCCCAGGACCTGGAGTGGGAAGCCATTAGGTTCCTGTAGGTAAGGCGGCGGTAATTCCTTGGAGGGAAGTGTTATCTGCTTACCACCTGCCTACCTCTGACCACTTACATCGCCAATTACACCAGTTGCACTGACCTGGAAACCGTTTGTCTGCCGTATCTGGATTCAGGTGGAAGAATGACAGGTGAGGAGGATTTGATGTGATAAATGAATGCCAGGGGCCCAACTACAGGTCTTGTTCATGTGCCGTCTGCCAAGGTGGGAAGCCAGCGATTCCGGTCGATGTGATTAAATCACAGAACCGTTGGCGCTCGTCCTCACTCACTCAGTCCTCTTAAGTCAGTGAATGTGTTCCATCTGTTTCATCTTTGACTCTTCGTCGTTTTTAGTTGCATCTTTTTTGTGCGTTGCCGAATATTAACGACTAGAACTATCATACTTTCCTGGTTAAAAAATAGAACATACACTTGCGCGTCGTATCCCGGGAAGCAGAACGGCATCTATGCTTTCAGTCAGCTGAGACAGGGGATTCGAAGCCACTGCATTTGGGGCTATCCTTTCGAATGTGTGGGCATTTCTCTGGTACCCACGAAGGTTATGCTCCATCAGCATGCCTCATAACTGTGTGACTTTCAGTGCCAAACTGGAAGACTGGACACGTACATCAACCTCCTATCAGGCTCACGTCAGCTCAACATGTGAGCAGCTTCTAACCTAAGGCTGTCAGCTCGTCGTTGTGGTCGGGCTTCTGCGCTGCAATGATTCTGCGGGCTATGTTGGCTGGAACTCAGTTCCTAAAGGTTCAAACATACCAGGAAGCCCAACGGGGAACAGCGAGTCCCCGTTGTGCGAGAAATTGTATTACGAGGCGGTCTGGAGGTAAAGTCGTACTGTCCTATGCGATAGGAGCGTGAAGACAGTGGGGCGTTTCCCCCAGGTGACCAACATGTTCATATCTATGGAAGCAGCGACGCTGCCTTTCCCCGCGGAAGGACGGTTAGAAACCAGAGTCTGATGCTGCCTAAAGGGCACCTGCTGTGCGCTGCTGTATTAAGAGTGAGACATCAATGCTTTGTACCCTACGTCCTCGGTCCAGGCTGTCTCCCTGCAGCCAAGTGGGTCAGACTATTGGGTCATCGGCTCCGAGCAGGATCCCCCAAGAAAACCCTAACAACCGCTGCCTCGTGGTTCAGACTTTTGAGTCAGAGGCTAGGGTCAGGGTCCCTGAGCAAAACCCTTCATTTTCCCATCGCCTTACGGGTCCGAATTTTGAGACAAAGGCTCAAGATGAGGTACTTTAACCTACCTCCCTTCTTCAGCCTGGGAAACCGTGAGATATCATTTGCCCTTGCAGCTCTTTGCTCACCCGCCTTATCACACACGCCCTCCCCATCCATCAAACGATGCGGTGTGATCAACCTATTAGCGACCGAGAAGTGGAAAGTGTGACTTGGTAACGAAGTATGAAACACCAACCAGTCAACGCAGTCGACTGGACAACTGACGCCCCCGTAATTGGGACCCCGGAACTCAACTCACCAATGGTTAATGACACTGGCAAAAATGGCCCAATCGTGCAGTTAGTGGCGCTTATGCTTCAAAGCTATCGCCTTCAATGTGTAGCTACTTGTTTCCCGAACTAACTGAACATGCCCTCGCCTCCAATACTTGGCTGTGTGTCCCACATTCTCCAACTTCCCAGTGATAGAAACTGTAGAAGCTGGAACGAATGTGCCCACTGTACATGGTTTATAGCTGATAAATTGACTGATAACCTTTTGATCGCTTTTCGCTAGGCATAATAACTTGACGATTTCTCAGTCCTCTCAGGTACGCTTTTAGCTATGGTGTCTGTGGTACCCAATACGAAGTCATCCCACGACATCCCTTGGGTTGAGAAGTACCGGCCCGTCGTCCTGACAGACATTGTGGGCAACGAAGCAACCATTCTACGACTGACCGCATTCTCACGTGAAGGTAACGTGCCAAATATTATAATCGCGGTAAGTCTTCTTCAAGTATCGTAGTGATCGCTTGCTTTATTTAGGGGCCGCCAGGATGCGGTAAGACCACCAGTATTCTTTGTTTGGCTCATGCCCTCATCGGCAGTTCGTACAAGGAGGCCGTACTCGAACTGAATGCTTCCAATGATCGTGGAATTGACGTGGTACGGAACAAAATCAAGATGTTTGCTCAAAAGAAAGTGACCCTGCCTCCGGGACGTCAAAAGATTATCATTTTAGACGAAGCTGACAGGTAAGCATCTTCATAGCTTTTCCTTCCCGCTTTCGGTCTTCATCTTTATCACGTTTTGTTTGATTTCTAATGGTCCAGTCAACTTCGTGGCACGTCTCCTATTCTTTCGTTACAGCCTTAGGTTACTATCCATTGCAAATCCGCAACGCCGTCATTGGGTCGTTCTATTTCCTTACTTGGGAATGCATTGGAATATTGGTAGCTCCGGTGCATCTACTGGGTCATCAGCGCGCGCACTGGTGATGTCTTCTCTAGTGATGACGAAACGTTTGCAAGTTAACTACCAAGCTCGGCAAACAGATCAACATCCACCTGATTAACTACCAGTAAACATCATCATTATCGACACCATAACATCAGTGTTCAACACTCATGATTCGGTGCCGTATAAAAAGGGGCAGTTAGCTCAACCACTGTACTTGCATTGAAAATTGATTTCGAAATGCCTGAGGCTGTCAGCATTGGCTGACGCACTGATGTTGTGGCTGAAACTTAGACAGGAGGATAATTTGGATCCTCAACCAAAGCCTTTGGCTCAAAATCCTGACTGCAAAGTAGCGATGTTTGGTGGGGAATGCTAGCGCATCCCCTCTCTTGAAGAAAAAGGCGCCACGTGTGTTCCAACCCTCAACCTGTCACACCTAGGTCAGGTCCAATCTCTACGTGATGTACTACCACCAAACGCACACGAGCTGCCGGAAAAGTGGATGGTGGAGTAAAGTTCTACTAAGTGGAGTCTTATGGATAGCTTCTTTTGGCCACGCTGACGACATTGGCCCCTTGGCACTCCTTTTGACAACGTCAAGCCTGTACTCGATTGTATTTGTCAGCACGCCACAATGATTGGTCTTGAGCTTAACACGAACGAAAGTTTTTCCAACCTTTGCGGCTCATACAGGAACACCACTAATACTGGGAGACCATGTGATCGAAACGGCTGAATTCTCTAGCCAAGCTGCTTTTCCCCCGTCCTACTTTGCGCATGTGTGGCGTAGTCTCTAAGTTTCGACGGTGTTTGATGGCTTGAAGCTTTTAACCATTAGTGTTTGAGAATCATCTTTGAAAAGTGACGGCGCTATTGGTTGTTCACAATGATGTTTGGAGTTGCTGTTTCTGAACAACACAACTCTGCGTACCTGTGACGGCATGGACTACAGTGATTCAGACACTTTCTTCAGAAGCCAGAAAACGGACTAAAGGTGACGTTTCACACGGGTTGACTTTGTCGCGCATGTGGTCAGCTACAAGCATAGCTTGTCATTATCAAATCTGATGTCACTTATTTGAGATGCTTGAAACAGTTTGCGATGTTTGTCGGTTGGAGCCGGGTGGCCTCGAAATATGTGCTGACCGCCGTACTTGGAGAACTATAATCTGCAACATCTATGGGAGCGGCTCGTCCTAACACAGGAGCTAGCCGCAGTATGCTAAGTACATGTATCGCGCAGCATAGCAACCACAGACACGACTCTCTCCAGTGAAGACGGTGGAGAAGCGACACAACTTATACCCAAAAAAAATCGCAGGATGCGAGTCAAATGATGAGCTTGCAGTCAACTTGCTTGTATTCGTCGCGTCATTCTAGGCGGACGAAAACCGGTTCAGATTGACAATATGCTGAAACGTGGAAAGTGAAGAAATCAAACTATGGATGGATGTGAAAACGGCGGGAAACGTAGAGCGATACCTCTGATGAAATAAAGCACGGTAGATTTACGAAGTGATTCGACTTGCCTTCGTGACTTGGATCAAGGCGCATTTCCAACATGTCCGTAATTTTGGAGAACGATCTCTCTTTCGGTATTCTCTATTGCAATTTCTCTTTCTCTAGTTTGTTTGTTTCAGAGTTCAACTCTCAACTAGGATTTCAGCAATTCTAAATGCCATAGTGTCCACCAGTCAATCACTTCGATCTATCAGCTATAAACCATGTACTCTGGGTACATTGGTTCCAGCTGTTACAGGTTCGATCGCCGGAAGTTGGCACGGCATGAGAGATGCAGTCAATCATCGGAGGCGATGGCATGTTCAGTTAATTCGGAATTTGGGCAGCTACGCATTGGAGGCGACAGCTTTGATGCCGGAGTGCCACTGACTGCGCGATTGGGCCATTTCTGCCAGTGTCATTAACCATTGGTGAGTCGGGTCCCGTGGTCCCCATCCAGGGAGGCGGCATTTGTCGACCCGACTAAGTTTACTGGTCAGTGTTTTCATACTTCGTCCCCAGAACATACACTGTCCACCTCTCGATCACTTCCACTCAACAAACGCCTAGGCGAAAAGAGCTCTGCGTGGCAGACGGTCTTCTGGCATGCGGAGTACATGTCCTAACCAGCGTAACCTATTAAAGGTGGGTAATTCGTCTATCGTGGGAGAGTTCCCTCTTCCTAGGACCATCTGGCGTACCTCAACATTACTAATCCGATGTTCCCACCATATCCGACCAATGCTTCGGAGACACCAATGGTCAAACGCTGAAAGCTTTCTATGCCCTCTGCGCGTACAGGCCACGTTTCCGACCCATAAAACAGTATGGACCGCACTGCTGCAGTGTAAATCTTGCTGTTGATAGACAAACTGACGTCACGGCGGCGATTGGTAAAAGCTGCCCTGCCTTCCCGATTCGAGAAGGACTCTCATCCCCAACCAGCCCACCGGGATTTATACAACTTCCCAGATAAGCAAGTTTATCTACCTCATCGATCGGCTCGTCTGCAAGTATGTGCATTGACTTTGATCCCGTCCAATCTTGTTTCGGCCCTTTACACTGTGGAGGTGTGAAACGCATGCTATTTCTCCAGTAACCCAGAAGGAAAAATTACGCAGGAGGTGGTTGTTGCTTAGACTTGGAAAGTCCTCATTCGAGGAGCCAGTCGATGTGCGTGACCATGTGATGTAAATTCCATGATTGAAAGATGGGTGACGCCATAACTTGTCCGAGTGCGAGTTAATCACACCGCTGATCAGTCGCCCGTGGCCGAACGGTTAAATGTTCAAACTAATAGCCAGGAGGTTGTGGTTCCGAAGCATCAGTGTCAACACTGATTTTGCTGTTTTTGATGATGATTATGATAGTTTCAAAGCCCCCTGGATTTCCGTCAGATACGCACCGCTGATGAATCCCAACAAGAATGAAACTGCTGTACAGTACTCCTCGACTTTTCAGCATAGATTGACTTCACTTACAGGACGAAATCCCGATTGAAGGATTCCTGGCTACTTCCTTAACCCTTTTTGGCTGAATACCGGTCATTTTCCTGGGCAACAGTTTCCACGGTTAGGTCACATCCGCAGAGGGCATGGCCGGAGCTTTTTCACGAATCTGTCGATACCGTTTGTGGCTTCTGTATGTTTTCCTTAATGAAGAATGTTACTGTTACATCTGACTGCTGTCCCCGCTCCAGTGCCTTGGTGCCGGAAAAAGACTCGCCAACGAAAAACATAACAGCTTTATTGTAAACAAGCGAGTGCAAAAGTTGCAACGGCGCTATTTAAAGGGAACTTTTGACATTGATTCCGGCGTTCACTGAACGCCGATCAACATCGACCGTGCTTCTATGAAATGCCCGAACACTTATCGTAGTTGATCGTGCTTTTGTGGCGTGTCTGAACACTCATCGGCTTTTGCTGAATTGATTGAGTGATTGACTGGTCTGGAGGCTCGCAGGCTTCCCTATCGATAATTTGGTGGAATTTTAGGGTCTCAGTGGGTTCCGGGCATTCTGGGGTTATTTTCATGAATCTGACCTTCCTGACAGTCACACCTCCCATCTATATTGTCAGTGTGCCCTAATGGCTGTGTTCGAACTGCTCACTTCAGGTGTGGCCAAAAAGAAACATGGATCACTCCCCAATCACAAATCCACCCGTATGATAAATTAATTCACTGAGAAAATCGGTGCATCAGCCTTACAGAACTTTGGGCCTGCATGGGACCATGGTCGACCGTTTCATCGGTCCATCCGAAAAATCAGTGCGCATGTTGTAGGTAGCATCCTTTGCATATCAGCTACCATCATCACCATCATCATCATCATCGACTGCATGACATCAGTGTTCAACACTGATGCTTCGCTGCCGTACAACCATGATTTATTTGAAAGCCTTATTGTGAGGAAAAGAATAAAGGTGGGCGGGGAAGGGACTTAGTGCTAGTTTATTACAATGATCCCTCCAGACACTCATTCAGGCAATGTGGATAGAAAATGACAACAAGAACGGCACTCACATCGGTTGGCAGCCATATATTGCAGCGTCTCCAACTAGGCACAGTGGGGATCACGCGGTCCTCAACCTGGAAGGCGAGTAGCACCGACAGCACCCAAACGTTCCGTGAGTTCTTTCATACCCCTCTGCTAGGTCAAGGGTTGGCCAACTCTCTGCTTCCGCCACACTGAATTGGGCATGGAAAACAGCACTCTCTTCGACAAACGATGGTTCGGCATACGCAACACATGTCCCAACCAACGCAGCTTCTGGTGCTGGACACATTCTTCAATAGAAGTACCCGTTGCACAACCGAAAACTCGCTTTCGAATTGCCTCGTTACGGATACGCCGACACTAACCAACGCGGGCAATGGTTCTGAGACAACGATTGTCGAACACCTGAAGACATCTCAGTTCCGCTGCTCGAACAGGCCAGGTCTCACAGCCATACAACAAAGCAACCCGCACTGTAGCTTGATACACACGTCCCTTGAGGTTCAGGGATACACCACTTTGACGCCATAGGTGCCTCAAATTAGCAAACGCTACCCGAGCCTTGCAGATTCGTGCATTGACCTCGTCTGTCACACTACCATCAGAACTAATACAACTTCGAAGATACGTAAAACGCTCCACAACTTCGAGTGCCTCCTGGATTGTAAGTGGCGTGTTCAGTGACTGCATGTCCACGAGCATGACCTTACACTTTGTGGATGCAAAGTGCACACCAAAGGACGCGATAACTTTGGTCAGTTCATCCAAAAACACCTGCGCCTTCCCCTCCTCTTCGAAGATGAGAACGATGTCGTCTGCATATTCCAGATCGACAAGGTTTTCGTCACAGCCTATTTGAACACCGGGGTTTTGGAGACCTTCCAGCTACCAAGCTTACTCGACCGAACATTGAAAGGACATTGAGCAGTGCAGTTTAGAGGAATTCGACAGACATCACATTCGTCCTATTCGGTCCCTTTGTCAACGATATTCTCTAGGGACCTTCCTGTATGTATGATCAGGATATTAACGGGAGCAGTCGGTACGCTAGGGGCGACTCAAACCATGGTATTATTTGGTCTTTGAGCTGATATCCCAACTGATGCCCAGCTTTTCTTGACGCCAGCTTTGAAAACATCACAGAAACCCTTTCCTTATTACTATTTTTCCTGTCAATTCGCGTTGTTAGCATGACTGAGGGTGCACAACAGGCCCTAAGACGCACAATGGAAATCTACTCGCGCACCACACGATTCGCACTGGCCTGCAATGACTCTTCCAAACTTATCGAACCCATCCAATCCCGATGCGCAGTTTTGCGCTATGCTCGCCTAACCGCGGCACAAATTATGGCCAGATTACTTGAAGTATGTCGTGCGGAAAATGTTTCCTACACAGATGAGGGCTTAGAAGCAATTGTATTCACGGCGGATGGTGATATGCGACAGGTGAGCGTTGATCATGCATATCTCGTCTCATTTTTTTTATAATTTCAACGTTCTCTCCTCGTCTCTCCATCTCTAGTCTTCATTTCGGATAGAAAGTTGTAAGTATGGTGGTCCCCTCCAATATGAGGTAAACTTCAACTCAACGAGTTGTGAACAGCTGTCAGTCAACAAATAATCCACCGGTTTGTAAATACGTGAACGCTTCTTGTCCGCAGCGCGAAGTGCGAGCTTCTTTCGAAGTTGTTTCTTCCCTGTAGATTATTTTCCTTTCCAGTGTCAATAGATGACCATTGTATGAATTTTCCGTGACCAAACCTTTTCCGGTAACCTGTAAGCTCTGTTAGTTAAGCGACTTTACGTACACTTGCCAAAGATTCTGTCCATTATAAGCTAGTGTCAGGCGTGACCTCGTTTGCTTGAAACGAATCGTTCAGCTGTAGTACCCTTTTGGTGCCCAGCTACAACGCTAACGGAAGGAGGCACGAGGGCCAGCATACTGCCAGGTTGCCCAACACTAAACAGGAGCAGTCGAGATGCTGAGGTTGGGTTCGAACCACGGACCTTCCGGTCCGTAAGCTGGCCCCTTAACCACTGAGCTATCTCGTTCGCATGACACCTCATCACGTGAACCTGTCTGGCACGGTTGTCTATTTCGCAGTCTAATGTGTGTTTTTCTGGAGAGAGCATTTCTAGTATCCGAACGAATCATTGTATCACCATCTGTTGTCAACGATGATATAAGCAGCTGTGACTGATTCCTGTATTGTGCTTAACCGTGGGGACTGGGCCTGAATTCTCAGATGTTGTGAACGGCATATGCTTACCATCTAGCTGGTGAAATCACCCTAGGTGTTATGGAGGCACAAGGGTCGGGTGTACCGGCTTCGTCCGCAGACATTCGTGAGAAGCAACCCTCGTATTTAGCGAAATACACCCATTTGCATACCAACTTGGTTTTGACGGAGTTTATGCTGTTCTCATCAACTGTGTGTGCCTCATGTTTCAGTTGGTACGATATTCGAGATATCGCAGTACACTGTATAGACGTAAGGTTGCTGAAAACTCTTCGATAGTCCACAAGTGTACGGCTGAGTCTCTTGCTTAAGAACATCGTAAACACCAGATTCAGCTGGGTTCCAGGTGAGTCTTCCGTCAGAACCAAATTGGCCTGCAAATGAGTGTATTTCGCTAATTTTGTGCGATTTGGGTTCAAGTGGAACATAAAGTTGACGGAAGCTCGTGGATTGCGCCGACCTGATGAGCTCGAAGCAGAAGGGCGAAACCGGTCGTGGGCTGTCTGAAAATTTTCAGCAACCTTATGAGTAGTGTATTACGTCTATACATGTATCGTGGGTAGAATCGCGTGAATTCCATCGAGGGGCGGGGGCGCCAAGATCCTACAGCGCACAGTTTGAAGTTCAGTGCGCTAACTCTTGCCATGCTACCAAATTTCACCGGATCCGAAGATAACTGCTCCAACCTTATCGACTGCACCGTTTAGCATGGCGACATCATAGTCTACTTCACGCTGAACTCTGTGGTGGATCGAACTTCAAGAAAAATCAAATGCTTTCACTTGTAGCATCCATGACTTTTCGTTTACGGTAGCTCAGTGGTTAAGGCGCGAACTTACAAACTGGAAGGTCCGTGGTTCGAACCGTGCATCTGGACTTCCCCTGTCTAGGCTTGCGCAATTTGGCAGTATCCCAGCCCTCGTGCTTCCTTCGGGTAGTATGGCAGTTAGGCACCGAACGGGTGCTACAGCTGAACCATTATTGTTATTATTGTATTATTATTATTGTCATTATTATGTAGGTTCACCTCACTGAGTTGAACTCAACTCGACTAGAACTCACTAACCAATAAGTGACCACTGCGAGGCTCACTTACATAGCCTGCTGTCGTCTGCATCTTGGTTTGTGTAAACTCGCACGACAACGGATCGTCGGTGCTATCTGGAAGGACCAATAGTTGCTACCCTCGCAGCAGTGGCAAACAGAATTCTCCTTCACCCTCTCTCCATAAGACCGAAAAGCACCTATCAGTGTGTTTTGGTCAAGCAGTAACCCAGGAGCAAGGCAATGTAGGAGTCTACGGAATGGTTTCAAATCCGATTGTCTAAGGGATTTTGTGTTCGAGGCAAATTTTAACTGTTCTAAGAACGTTTGCTGTTGTCGGATACACGTTGTCTATATTTTGTAGATCACAGTACTCGCCCCTTACCAAAACAATTCATCCCAGAAGTACCTCGAAAAAGAAAACAATTCCGACAATTCTCAATTCCTTCACATTGTAAAAACACCACCCCCCTCTATCAGGAGCCACAAACTCAAGAAGGACTTTCAGAGAAAAATCTTGCGATTTTATTTTGTGTTGTGAAGTACATCCACACAATCCTCAGGTAGTTGAGCGGGAAAAGCATTACATCTAGAAAGTAAACCTACGCATAAACGAAACTGCCGCCGTACGGGTGTCTGGCGGTTGACCTCATTTCGCTTGCTAGTTATGGAGAAATGAATCGAGTTCTACTCACCCAAAAGAAATCAAAAAACGGCCTCCTGATATGTCCCTGGGAAACACACCTTAGCGAACATAAAATTCTTACCATAGGTTATCCTCGATAAGTGAACCGTCACGAAGTGACTGGACCTTACTGCC
>SJOL01007550.1:446717-488016 GCA_004794785.1 Opisthorchis felineus
TCGAAGTTGTTTCTTCCCTGTAGATTATTTTCCTTTCCAGTGTCAATATTGTATGAATTGAATGAATGTATGAATTTTCCGTGACCAAACCTTTTCCGGTAACCTGTAAGCTCTGTTAGTTAAGCGGCTTTACGTACACTTGCCAAAGATTCTGTCCATTATAAGCTAGTGTCAGGCGTGACCTCGTTTGCTTGAAACGAATCGTTCAGCTGTAGTACCATTTTGGTGCCCAGCTACAACGCTAACGGAAGGAGGCACGAGGGCCAGCATACTGCCAGGTTGCCCAACACTAAACAGGAGCAGTCGAGATGCTGAGGTTGGGTTCGAACCACGGACCTTCCGGTCCGTAAGCTGGCCCCTTAACCACTGAGCTATCTCGTTCGCATGACACCTCATCACGTGAACCTGTCTGGCACGGTTGTCTATTTCGCAGTCTAATGTGGGTTTTTCTGGAGAGAGCATTGCGAGTATCCGAACGAATCATTGTATCACCATCTGTTGTCAACGATGATATAAGCAGCTGTGACTGATTCCTGTATTGTGCTTAACCGTGGGGACTGGGCCTGAATTCTCAGATGTTGTGAACGGCATATGCTTACCATCTAGCTGGTGAAATCACCCTAGGTGTTATGGATGCACAAGGGTCGGGTGTACCGGCTTCGTCCGCAGACATTCGTGAGAAGCGACCCTCGTATTTAGCGAAATACACCCATTTGCATACCAACTTGGTTTTGACGGAGTTTATGCTGTTCTCATCAACTGTGTGTGCCTCATGTTTCAGTTGGTACGATATTCGAGATATCGCAGTACACTGTATGGACGTAAGGTTGCTGAAAACTCTTCGATAGCCCGTAAGTGTACGGCTGAGTCTCTTGCTTAAGAACATCGTGAACACCAGATTCAGCTGGGTTCCAGGTGAGTCTTCCATCAGAACCAAATTGGCCTGCAAATGAGTGTATTTCGCTAATTTTGTGCGATTTGGGTTCAAGTGGAACATGAAGTTGACGGAAGCTCGTGGATTGCGCCGACCTGATGAGCTCGAAGCAGAAGGGCGAAACCGGTCGTGGGCTGTCTGAAAATTTTCAGCAACCTTATGAGTAGTGTATTACGTCTATACATGTATCGTGGGTAGAATCGCGTGAATTCCATCGAGGGGCGGGGGCGCCAAGATCCTACAGCGCACAGTTTGAAGTTCAGTGCGCTAACTCTTGCCATGCTACCAAATTTCACCGGATCCGAAGATAACTGCTCCAACCTTATCGACTGCACCGTTTAGCATGGCGACATCATAGTCTACTTCACGCTGAACTCTGTGGTGGATCGAACTTCAAGAAAAATCAAATGCTTGTAGCATCCATGACTTTTCGTTTACGGTAGCTCAGTGGTTAAGGCGCGAACTTACAAACTGGAAGGTCCGTGGTTCGAACCGTGCATCTGGACTTCCCCTGTCTAGGCTTGCGCAATTTGGCAGTATCCCAGCCCTCGTGCTTCCTTCGGGTAGTATGGCAGTTAGGCACCGAACGGGTGCTACAGCTGAACCATTATTGTTATTATTGTATTATTATTATTGTCATTATTATGTAGGTTCACCTCACTGAGTTGAACTCAACTCGACTAGAACTCACTAACCAATAAGTGACCACTGCGAGGCTCACTTACATAGCCTGCTGTCGTCTGCATCTTGGTTTGTGTAAACTCGCACGACAACGGATCGTCGGTGCTATCTGGAAGGACCAATAGTTGCTACCCTCGCAGCAGTGGCAAACAGAATTCTCCTTCACCCTCTCTCCATAAGACCGAAAAGCACCTATCAGTGTGTTTTGGTCAAGCAGTAACCCAGGAGCAAGGCAATGTAGGAGTCTACGGAATGGTTTCAAATCCGATTGTCTAAGGGATTTTGTGTTCGAGGCAAATTTTAACTGTTCTAAGAACGTTTGCTGTTGTCGGATACACGTTGTCTATATTTTGTAGATCACAGTACTCGCCCCTTACCAAAACAATTCATCCCAGAAGTACCTCGAAAAAGAAAACAATTCCGACAATTCTCAATTCCTTCACATTGTAAAAACACCACCCCCCTCTATCAGGAGCCACAAACTCAAGAAGGACTTTCAGAGAAAAATCTTGCGATTTTATTTTGTGTTGTGAAGTACATCCACACAATCCTCAGGTAGTTGAGCGGGAAAAGCATTACATCTAGAAAGTAAACCTACGCATAAACGAAACTGCCGCCGTACGGGTGTCTGGCGGTTGACCTCATTTCGCTTGCTAGTTATGGAGAAATGAATCGAGTTCCACTCACCCAAAAGAAATCAAAAAACGGCCTCCTGATATGTCCCTGGGAAACACACCTTAGCGAACATAAAATTCTTACCATAGGTTATCCTCGATAAGTGAACCGTCACGAAGTGACTGGACCTTACTGCCGTGTGACGCTTTATGCACCTCCATAACCCATGGGGAATGCATGTGTGATATTCGCAGTCCCTCCAACCGGGTTGGTCAATGAGTAGAGGTCTGACTAACACGGTCTGGTGGTTTTCCGGGTTGGGGGTTAGAACAGATGTGGCTACTTGCTCCTTAAAAATGTAGGCTGCTCTGACAGCCTTACGCCAACCACCACTGCCTTGCGGCTAGGCTTTTGAGCCAAAGGCTTTGGTTGCATACCCTAATTGTCCTCCTGTCTGGGTGTTGGTGCCCTGGCAGTATCCCAGCCCACGCACCACCATGAATTGCACATTGACAAATGATCTCACGCCACATCGGCCGTCGCGTGTTGCCCTCAGCCGGGTTGACTTACTTGCTGCATACAACCCGATAAGCAAAAAGCCTCCCAGGATGCATCAAGAAACGTCTTTAGAGGAGACTTTACCTCCCAATTTGAAACGCCTTTTGAGGAATATCCAAGCTGGCCGCACCATTGTATCGCATTTCAGTGGTTGCCGTACCACAGATACAGATACAGATACAGCCGTCAAACTAAAACTGCAGGGCATTAGCAAAGCAAAGCCGAGACATGACACTGCTGGGAGCATCTTGAACTGATCCATGCTTATTGACCTATCCACACATGCTTTACCACTGCTTCTGAGGTCAGTCGGTGCTGCGTAGACAACAGTGGCCTGCTCACTTTGGCACGTAAAACAACAGTAAATGCGTGCACTGAGTGTGACGTTGTCCTTTGACCTAAATGTATTGAAACTGATTTCATCAATTGGCTCCCAAAACGTGTATATTTGGGCGTATGAGCCAAGTGCGATCACGTAAATTTGCTCCGGTTTATGGGACTTGCTTCCCCTTCCCAGATGCTGCAACGCATCTGTGGATTACTCAGGCGTTCACTAACTTTGTTAACACTGCTTAGTTAACATGATTTCTATTCCATGCAGAGGAGACCAATGTAAGTGTGTCGATTGACGCCGAGGAGTCTGATCACCATATCGCTCAATTGCCTCATGGTTGCTGGTTGTCAGGAGGATTTACGTACCCCGGCTCGCTAAGATCAGCTTCTATCTACTGCTTCTTGATTAGCCGGCTTCTTGCTACTGGCTCGTACAAATCAACAGAACTAATCTGTTGTGTCTCAGCAATCATGAACGTCAAACAGCTCGTTTTTATAACTCTCGTGTCGACGGTCACTAGCAGGTCACTTCAGTGACCATGCTCTTTTCATTTCGTTCCCCCGTCCTTATCTCACAATGCGTCACAACATCATAGCCGGTCACCCATTCTGTCTTAGCATACACGGACGGTGAGATAGTAACTGTCAGCCTTTATTCTTTATGGTGTTGGCTCGTCTATCCGTGTTTTATCAATCGTTCGATTGTGATGGAGTCTCAACTTGTGTTACCTTATTACTAAGATACGAACGATATTATCACGATATTATTATTATAATCATATTTTCACATCAGTTCTTATACCCAACCATTTTTTCAGGCACTGAACAATCTTCAATCCACTCACCAAGGATTTGGAATGGTCACCAGCGAAAACGTTTTCAAGGTACCGTTTTGAAAACTTTCAAATATGAACTACTCATGTAACTCCAAGTAGTCTAAAGTTACGCTACCTCCACCACGAACCCGGGTATAAATAAACTTTCATCACATCATTTCGGGAAGCATCAATTTAGACGGTTCATGTTAGTCATCCTTCCACTAAGGAGATATCTGTCTCGACTAGGTATTTTCTGTTCCATAGATGGTGTGCGATTTCCTAGTCCCCTTTCGACCGAGTGTAGGGAAGAGAACTGCTGTTCCCGTTCACGCCTGCGCTAAGACTGACGCAGAGAGCACTTCCATCTTACATGGGTTTATTGCCAGGAAATACCTTCTGATATGGGTGTCATTCCAGAAACCTTTCAAAGACGGTTAATAGTCGAATAAGGTATACAAATGAAAATATTGTATCCAGTTGTCCATGACACCAGCCTACCTTGGTAAAGTGGCCTTATCCAGTAGCCAGTGGTTGTAATGCGAGCTGGCCGGCAGCGGAATCGCCCAAAATCGGTACTGGGCTGCTGCCGAGGAAATTTTCTGCTATCCGGTGATGACTGGATGCTTTATCAGTTAATACGGTGCATTTTGTAAAATAACGAGCAGATGTGGGTGACTACAATTACCCCGAGATTGGATTGGTCATTCAGAACAGGTTGACAATAATCCGCCCACAACCGGTTTTGCCCCTTTTGGTGCTCGTCAGGTAGGTGATCGGTCATAGACGAGAGATTCTGTTGAGTCTCCTGTCAAAGCCAGATTCGTGTACAGATGAGAGTACTTGTTGTAGCATACTCATCGAACACTTTGTCCGTATGATGCCTGTTCCGATAGCTGGAAACCAGATGATGATGATGATGATGATGATGATCTTTGAGCTGTGATATGCTTCCGGTTCATAGCTGCCATGTAACTCGAAGAGAGCACGAGAGTTGAGATAGTACCACGTCTAGGCCTAGACTGACGCAATCGAAACGCCGGTGTTAGGTTCGTACCACGAACCTTCCGGTCAGTAGTTTCGCGTCTTAACCGCTGAGCTCTCTCCATCCGATGGGTTAGTTGTACTTTACCTTACACTTCACGCTCTTGTGGGTTACACATTGATTATAAGCCCAAAGGATACTGTAATCCACATCTTTTGTTGCCGTGCTATTCAACGGGATGTGAGACTCAGATTTGGACCAGTTGAAAAGTCTGACCTTTCTGTATGCATCACCCCTTCCAGGTTTGCGATGAACCTCATCCCATGCTCGTGAAGCAGCTCCTAGACCACTGTGTGAAAAGTGATTTCACTGAGGCGCACAAAATCCTCCGTCATCTATGGACTTTGGGCTATTCGGCAGAGGACATTATGTCAATTTTGTTCCGCGTGCTTAAGAACCACCCAATGGAAGAATACATCAAACTGGAATTTCTCAAGGTTAGTTGAGTGCTAGTTATTTAGGATAGTTAGGTATAGCAGGCGCATTCTGCTCATGCATTTTGTTGAGTTATAGCCACGCCGGTCAGTACTCCCATCGTTCATCTCCGTCGCCAGTGTTCCTCACGACAACTGGTTCTTATCTTTGCAGCCAGGTTGCGTCAAAAACCGATTTATTGGCTCGAATTCAAACCCCTCTGCAGCAATCACGTCCAATCTACGGAGATTTCACTTCAGTATGATGATAATGCTGTGAACTGGTATTGTCTGTTCCGTACCTAACCGACGTTTCCTTATATACTCGATCACTGTCTCGTAAGTCAGCTGGACCGCAGAGTGATCAGTACTCACATATGAATTCAGTCGGCCTACAATTTAGTGAGTGTCGATCACATTCCGCGGAACGATGAAGAGTTAATGATATGTTCTACTCATTGATTAGCACTTTATTTTGCTAATGAAACAGGTTGAAGTGTAGATATAGTCCGTATATCAAGGTACAGTGGGGCTTGCATNTGATGATGATGATGATGATGATGATGATGATGATGATGATGATGATGATGATGATGATGATGATGATGATGATGATGATGATGATGATGATGATGATGATGATGATGATGATGATGATGATGATGATGATGATGATGATGATGATGATGATGATGATGATGATGATGATGATGATGATGATGATGATGATGATGATGATGATGATGATGATGATGATGATGATGATGATGATGATGATGATGATGATGATGATGATGATGATGATGATGATGATGATGATGATGATGATGATGATGATGATGATGATGATGATGATGATGATGATGATGATGATGATGATGATGATGATGATGATGATGATGATGATGATGATGATGATGATGATGATGATGATGATGATGATGATGATGATGATGATGATGATGATGATGATGATGATGATGATGATGATGATGATGATGATGATGATGATGATGATGATGATGATGATGATGATGATGATGATGATGATGATGATGATGATGATGATGATGATGATGATGATGATGATGATGATGATGATGATGATGATGATGATGATGATGATGATGATGATGATGATGATGATGATGATGATGATGATGATGATGATGATGATGATGATGATGATGATGATGATGATGATGATGATGATGATGATGATGATGATGATGATGATGATGATGATGATGATGATGATGATGATGATGATGATGATGATGATGATGATGATGATGATGATGATGATGATGATGATGATGATGATGATGATGATGATGATGATGATGATGATGATGATGATGGGCAGTGAAGCATCAGTGTCAACACTGATGTTGCTGTCTTTGATGATGATGATGATGATGATGATGATGATGATGATGATGATGATGATGATGAATGGATTTCGAGTGTTTCTAACTACTGGCATGTTCTGTCCATGTCGAATTTGGCCTTAACTTGTCTAACTGTCTTTCTGATTTGAAATATATTGGAAGCAAATCCACAATCGGTTGTGATGAAATTAATGAATGCGCACGGGGGTCAGAAAATCCCCCGCATAAATGAAAAAAATGTCATTTATGCAATTCTCCAGTTGTATTCTGTTTATCGCGCAGCCGATTGTCTTGGTAGCTGATGACGCAACTGATAATGTGACTTGACAGTGGCAGGGGCGTGGGGTAGCGGAACAAAAAAACGCTTTAGTTGGCATTTGTCGCGTTGTACCGGCAGTGCATACTGACCAAAGGCTGCCACTTTGACGTGGTAATCAGGATCGGATGAACTAATGGTCTGGTAGAGTTCACTGGCTTTAATTTTGTTCTTCAGGATTGAATCGTGTCAGAAGGACGTAATGGGAGTAGTCAGACAGAGCGAAGTGAAGTGAATTCCCGTTTCACAATCACTCTCATCGCCAAGCGGTTTGCGATAGTAAGATGTTTCCTCTAAGTGGCAAGGTCTTCTACATTTATGGAAGCGGTGATTCTGCCTTTGAGGAAGGGCGAGTTAGAAAACGTCGGCTGTAAAAGCCGCACACGCTGATGACCCAATGGCTCCAAGAAAACCCCAGCTCCTGCTGCCCTGCATGTCAGGCTATTAAATCGAGCGCTCGCGGTGGGGTATCTCGAACAGCTTCGGTCGTCGGCCTTGGCAACCTGGAAATACCGTTCCTCACCGTAGCACTTATTTCTCCGTCCCGCCATCATAATCCCTTCTTAACACTCATAGAGCTCGCCCAACTGCCAACCATAGAAAAACCGCTCAGCTGTAGCACCCTTTCGGTGCGTAACTGCCATGCTACCAGAAGGAACACGAGGGATGAGATACTGCCAGGTTGCCCAAGCCTAGACAGGGGAAGTCGAAAGGCAGAGGGCGGATTTGAACCACGGACCTCCGGTCAGTAAGTTCGCGCTCTAACCACTGAGCCATCTCGTCCCCTGCCAACCACCCAACCATTATCCCGTTTGTAGGCTGCCGCCCGGTAAAATAAACCAAAGCAACCTTTTCATGATCTCCGAAGATCTCACCCTAATTGCGGTTTCTCGTGTCCGCACTTCCAGGTTGAGCAGCAAGCATCCTCTGCTAAAACTCCGTTTCCGTCTTCTTCCGACTTACGTTTTATCTCTGAAACACGTCTATATGACTCCAACTGGGTCGTGAACTTCAACTCGCTCAGGACGAGCCCAGATGTTTCACGTTTCACTTGTCCTAAGTGAAGCCTCGTTGTACCTATGGCCTGGGAGTTACACTCATCTTCAGTGCGAAAAGTGTGTTCTTGGACTCGATTTGTGCTGTGCACTTGCCCACGCGGTAAATGGTGTTCGTTTCTTGTATCGGTAGCCCTAAGGCTGTGAAAGATGGCTTCTTTCGAGTTCTGTTGCGATTGCTTTGATCGGCAAATGCACAGATATCGTGGTCCTGGTGGGTGCTATCAATACCCAGAAGAGGCATATTTAGATAGAGGATTAGATAGAGGAAAAACAGCTCAGATGGTAGTCCTCAACACAACTTCTGGAGTAATCCTATAAACCTGAATGAATCTTCATCAGCAACAGAAATCCAACGAGAGATATCACTTCTTCAACGTAGGCCGGCCCAGGTGGTGTCCACTTCTCGCTCTTCAAAGAAGAGGGCAGAATTCCAGCTGTCCATCCATTTGACAACTCTGCTGTAAACTATTTGGAACAAAACCACAATGCCTGTAGAATGGCTCGCTTCAACAGTGATCTCAATGTTTTAAAATGAGCCCAAGATCAAAGTGTGAAAACCGTCATGGTAGCCGCAGCGACCAAGATATCCTGTGGCGTCATCCTACATAGACTGCCGGAAGAGACAATTTTATGAGAATCAACGTGAATTTCACCCTTGCCAAGGATGCATTTGTCATACCCTTACCTTGATACAGGTGCTCGAACAGGGCCACCCCTTCCAACGGCCAACGGTAGTCATTTTTTCCTGGTCTACTTTCAACTCTGCAGGTCTCCGGGCCGTTTCTGGCACTCACAAGTGTTCCAGCCAAATTTTTGTCTCGTAGAAAATCACTTTACGCCCACTGATATGAACGCCAAGTGCTTTACGGTAGACGGTAGCTTTACGGAGTTCACCACGCTAAGTGTTGTCGGACAGGGTTGTCCTCTCCCAGCATTTCTTTCCAACCTTGTTATCCATGTCATTGTTCAAACTCGACCTGTCAGTGATATCTCGGGGGCTGAAGTACTTACGAATTGTTCACTCATAACCCTTAAGTACATGAACGATATTGATCTTGGATAAGATCCTTCGGAATTTCAAACCATTTTAAATAACTCTGCCACTCGGCTGCTTGATTTGACATGCGCTTCACGCTGCTGCAGGAAGCGATAGGATCAAGCCCAAGTCTTACACCTGCTGATCGAAGTGGCAGATAAATTAATTTGCCTGAGTAATTGTATAAATACTGATGGGCTGGCGGACGACAAAGTCGATGCTCATATCGAGAAGGGCAGGGTGCCTTTTGCCACCCTCCGATACCTACCGCTCTGACGTGATATCGGTTTGTCAAGGGTGGCTACGTGATCAGGGTCTCTTTGAGAAGAAGATATACGAGGAATTTTGCTGTTTTACCATCGTCGTTTCCGGAGCGTTGCCCACGTCCTATGGGAACATCGATTCAGTGATGCTAACATCTTAAACGGTTTTTGAAAGATGAAACCTCCCGGCGATAGGTGAGCTTCTCACACTCTGTGGGTCACGTACGTCGCTTGTCAGAGGACCACCCGCCTCTACTGAGTGGAGACGATCTAGAATCCTACAACGAAATATGAAATCAGTGACCCGAATACTCAGTCGTCTTGATAACTGCTGCCTGAGTGTGGACCCCAACACATGAGAGTTTGATGACCCAGACAGACATCGCCCCACAGTCAGTTACGCTCTTGTTCTTAATGTGTGTCTATCCCGCTTTCGACTTCAACAAAACAATTTGTGGTGAATGGACGCACAGCAGTCCTTCTCTCGTTTTCCTATTTGTTGGCAGGCAAAGCTGCACCATTGGTACACGGTAATGGCTGCATAGCTGAACTGGACATGAACTGTAAACTGGGGGTCTAGTAGATCGGAATTTGAGGTTCTGAGGCCATGGAGGTAGCGTGAAACCTAATCAGTCTATTTGAGAGTGTAGTGGAAGGCAGGGTAGTGAATGCTCAAAAAATCCTACCAACAACCTTAGATCCGAGATAACTGGATTCGCAGTTCGAAAGAGAAAACATTTCCATCAAATCTGTATCCTTTTCAAATAATTTTCAGCTCATTCTTACTTTTACACTCATCCCTCTCGAATTTGCTGATATGTTTTTGTTGCAATATTTGTTAAACGGCGTGTCGGTGGATGGATATTTTCCTGCTGCCTCTAAAGCCACCCCTCGTGTACGGATTACCGAAGGATGGGCTATTTGGTAATTTCTTCACAAGATGGTCTCTCAACTGGGAACTTTCCTCTAATACATTCTGGCAGTAGAGTATGACGATCGCTGTTCAGAATGATTTTGAAAAAAAAACGAGAGGTTTCAATTAGAGCGCAACTCTTACAACGAATCAGCTGTCGTAATCTGCACTTCTTAATCGTATGGAGCATTTCTGAAAGTAACATAAATGAGTTCACCTTAAAACAACCCGTACGCGGCTGGTTTCAACCATTCTATCAATTTAAATAATAACCAGTCAGTTGTCTTCCATGTGGACCTGTATTTGTCCCGAGCAAGCTAGCGGGGTCGTTCACGCCCGTCCGCGAACCAATGCATACGGTCGTCGCCTATTTTCATGCTACTGACTATATGTCAGTAGCTAAAATTTGTTGCACTCGATTTGGACCTTCAGCCCAAGTTCACTACGATGCGAATGCCAACAGTATCGAATTTCCTCACTGTCCCCTATAGTTTTGCAACTGATTATTTTATCGCCTGTTCGGATCTTTAGATTTTGATACAAGCTCTTCCATGATTTCTCCATGCCAGTGATACGCTACACTTTTTTTTGCTTTCCAGGAAGTCGGGCTCATTCATCTACGTGTCGCCGAGGGTTTAGGCACGAATCTCCAACTCGCCGGCATGATTGCACGGTTGTGTAAAGTTTCCATGCCACAAACATCCACATAACTTCCCCTGCCTTCTCATCACACCAAAATCCCTGATGTTCCAGATTTAATAAACTATTTTTGTCTCCGCTATTAGGCAATTTATGTTTATCCCGGAGGGGGTGGTAATATTAAAGAAATGCGAGACTGTCCTGGCGCCGCTCGAATTAAATGATCATCGCTTCTTCAGAACTGCTGACTATTATCATTACATTTGCTTAGAAACATCCTGATACTGGTCCAATGTAACATAGTTGTTTGCTTTCAGCTGTCCGCTTTTGTTAGCGTTTAAACCAAATTGTCAAACTGCAGGCATGGGTGTTTGACTAGCTTGCGACAGGATAACAACGCAACCTACGCTAAAAGGAAAACTCGAATCAGCAACGCTCAGCATTTGGGGATATTTTGCCTTTCCCTAGGGCCTGTCACTAAAATTTCCGTGAACACTGGAGACATCCCGTTGAACGGTGCAGGTGATATCAGACGCGAATTGGTTCACTTTGCTGATGCCCTGATACATTACCGTATTTTGGCAAAGATGCAATTGGTTTTGGGCATCCACAGGCGACAGAATCAGCTGACACGCAAACATCCGCTGAGGCGAGCAACAAGGACTACATTGATGGAAGGACACACCTCAAGTCGGTCATTTACTGCATACTATTGGGATTGTAACATAGAGGGAATCCGGAAAAGCATTTGCTCCTTTTTCCGGAACAAGTGGTACATCAATCTGGAAGATTACTCGGCAGCTGTGGTTCATCAACTGTAGGGGCTGCAGTGTCCTCCTTAGACGAAAAGCAGAGCCCGCTAGGATACAAAGACTGCTCCAGTGCGTTGAACTACACAGACAAGAGAATGTTTCCTACCTTTCCTCGGCGAAATTCTGGAGGAAGAACCGGGATTATGAAGTGAAAGGGTATCTGTTTCATCACACGGCTCGTGAGACTCTGTTGCCGTGACAACTTACGCAGTGAAACAAATGAAATATCCACCTACTCAGCAAAGTACTGAAAAGATTGACCACAATGAATTTAGATAGGTAGCTGGGTAAACCAATCTCCTCATAAGGAGAGTGAGCATAATCGTATTGAGGGACATGGGAAAGTTCTCGAAACGGAAGGTTTGAAATTTTAGGAAGTTGTATGGCTATGTGACACCTGTCTGCTGCTGTTGGCGATAAAGCGAAATTGGCAACCTGCAGACATTTTTACATCCCCGGTTGGCTGGCTTAAGGTAGGATAAGAACGCAAGCTACAGTAAAAGAGGAAACTCTACTAAGGTTATTTTTTCCTTCCCCATGGGCTCGTCACCAAAATCCCAATGAGAATTGGAGACACCATGCTGAACCGGACAAGTGGCAGTAGACACGAAATGGTTCACGTTGCTGATGCCCTGATGCAAGACGGTATTTTGATAAGGGTTATGAGACTGAGCCCACCCGATCCAATTGGTTTTGGATATCCGCAGGCGATAGAATCGGCTGACACGAAGACATTCGTTGAGGTATGCAACAAGTACCACATCGATGGCAGGACTCACCTCAAATCGATCGTCCACTGTGTAGTATTGGGAATTGAACACAAAGGAAATCCAGAAAAGGATTTGTTCCTTTTTCCGGAACAAGTGGTCCATCAATGTGGAGGAATACTCAGTAGCTATGGTTTATTAAATGCCGGACCTTCAGTGTTCCGCTTATGTCCCATCGGAACAGCAGAGCCTACTAGGATAGAAAGACTGCTACACTACGTTGATCCACACAGTCATGTCCCCTACATTTCTATTTTCCTCTGGCAGAGTTCTGCAAGGAAAGGCGAGGTTAAGAAGTGGAATGGTATCGATTACGCAGGCAGCACTGCCTAGCTCGTGGGATTCAAATCCTTTGACAACGTACGCAGTGGGACAAAGGAAATATCTACCGACCCAGCAGTCATGAAAATATTGCCTGGGATGAATTTAGCTAGCTACTTCGGCAAACCAGTCTGCTCATAAGGATAGTTGTGTAGAAGGACATGGGAAAGATCTCGAAACATCGTCTGCGATTTTTATGAAGGTTGTGAAGTCTTCAGAATTCATTCGGTCACATGACATCGACTGATCACCGAATAACAATGAATGCGGAAAACGAACGTCCTTGGTCATAGCTTGAAATATCGACTAATTGGTTCTTTATATCCGTGGATCTCCTGACAAGTAAAACGAGGATGGATGCATAGGTTAGAGGATGGGAGTCTGTTTACATGTGCATAAAAAACCCCGGAGAAGGGTCTCCCTGGACTTGAGAATATTCTGATACAATCCCTACAACTATATGACAATACGCCGCATGGAATTTTACAGCTATCGTGAAACGCTGACTCGAGAGCAGCGAGCGGGGTTCCGGCACGCACACTCTGTCAGGTGCTAGAACAACGTCATTGGTACAAGTGATCCACGATTTTAGTATTCCTGGGTTTCCAAGGCGCATTCGACCGGTTGATCGGTCTGTTGTCCGTAATACGCTTGCCCAGCAAGGAATGCCCGGAAGTTTGTGAACATAAGTTCTTTTATTCTCAGACTTCCGGGCATGTCAGGGTATATGGAAAGCTTCCGTGCACAAAGTGGAGTCCGTCAAGGTGGTCCATTCTTTCCCTTCCTGTTTGGTTTCGTGATCGATGAGATGATGAGACGAACGCTGGAAGGTTATCCAAACCCTCATGTTCAAATAGTCTCTGACGGAAACTTTGTCGATCTGGAGAGTGCAGACGGCAGCGTTCTCGTCTTCGAAGAGGAGAAGGCGCAGCTATTTTCGGATGAACTGACCAGCGCCATCCCTTCCTATGGCGTGCGCTGTGCACCCACAAAGTGTAAGGTCTTACACTTTGACATGCAGTCATTGAACACGTCACTTACAATCCGTGGGGAGACACTCGAAGTTGTGCAGCGCTTTACGCACCTTGGAAGTTGTATTAATTCTGATTGTATTGTGGTCAATATACGAATCTGCGCTGCTCGGGTAGCTTTTTCGCCAAAGCGGCATTTCCCAAAATCTCAAGGGACGTGTGTATCGGGCTACAGTATGGGCTGATTTGTTGTACGACTGTGAGACTTGGCCTGATCAAGCAGCGTAACTGAGACATCTTCAGGTCTCCGATAGAATCACAGCTCGTGTGGGTTGGTGTCGGCGAATCCGTAACGAGGCAATTAGAAAGCGAGTGTTCAGTTGTGCAACGGAGACTTCCGTCGAGGAACGTGTGTATCACCAGCAAGTGCGTTGGTTAGGCCATGTATTGCACATGCCGAACCATCGTTTGCCGAAGAAGAGGAGGGTGAAGATGATGGAGGTGATGATAATGATGGCGATGGTGATGATGATGGTATGATGAATACCACTCAATTGATGAGACCACTGACAAGAACATCGACTTCTGGAGTTGACAATGAATTATACCAATGATAAGATAGCGCTTTTCATCGCAGATCAAACCAAGAAAAGCCCCAAGCACCCAAAGTATAAACCTTCGCCACTGACAGAATACGCGACACCAATAATATTGAACCAACTGTTTAGGAACAGCCAAGCGCTGCCCTGAGGATTTTTCAGTGAAGCGGAATAATAGGGAAGGTGTAGTATGATGCCACTGTAGGCGATTTGCGTTCATCGTTAATCTCCGATGGTGATGCAGGACTGTCTGTTGATTCCTTTCCTCTGATTGACGTCCCATCAAGCCAATTGGGCTTCAACAGCTTGTGACCGTCCGTTATAAGCAAGCACCTCGAGAATTAAAGTAATATGTGTGAAGTAAAGTGAACAATGTGTTGAGGGGCTATATCGATGCGTGACCCATGTCAACAACAGTGTTCATACTCATATATCAAGTGCGCATTTCCCCATGAAATTTTCCGGAAAAAAATCTTGTAAAACCCAAGATTTACCAAGTTAAAAGTTCTTCAGATCCATTATGCAACCAGAACACAGTGTGCGACGTGAAACGTGTGTGTGTGTGTGTATTGTGTTTTCCGCTTGCAGATCATATAGATTTTTTCTCCAGTACTGACTGACTATCATGACCCTTAATCAGGCCACCGTATGCGATGCGTTTGACTAGATCACGTGACACAGTTCTGATGACCTGAAATGAACTTAAAACAAGTAACTGCGACTGGACTGAAGTTAGTGAGACTGTCAGGTCATCTTAGGGACACCGGCAGTGTCTGTTGGTTTTCATCGTCTGTACGTTTGTGCATGGAAAATGAGTGGAGGTCGAAGATTAGCTGGTTATCAATCATGCAGTCAGTTTTAGTTTGCGTGCCCGGGACATAATTCATGATGATTGACTTACTGTATCAGTACGTATACGTGTGTTGTTCTATCTCGAGCGACACTGGAGTTGAAGATATTTTATCCACTATTTCTGTGCATTTTTGTGAAGCGGTTACGACAGAAATCTCTAGAGAATATCGCGTTGGAGAGGCGGGTACGCGGATCAAGTGTTATACGGCAGTTCATCCCCCAAATAAGATGACATAATCAGGGTCCCGTGCCATTTGGCAGACTGCTGATAGTTTTTGAAAGACCAAGAACTCCNGGGCGAAACCGGTCGTGGGCTGTCGAAGAATTTTCAGCAACCTTATGAGTAGTGCATTGAGAACTAGACAGCTGATGAACAAACCAGTAGTTGAGCCATCTTGGAATAAGTAGAGACAGGGTGTCGGGAACTATCAGGAATAAACCATACCGTCGTCTATGTCTGAAGAGGCCACCCAAACAGACCAAACGAAAATGGCCTCTTCTGAGTGGTGGTCCATTCAGAAAGGAGGCCAGTCAAAAGGGAATTGGTGAAGACGTGCAGGAACTTTATTTCACTACAGTACGAATGAGGTAATCCGTAGCGAAACGTCATCCATACAGATATCCCCATGTTCTCTTTGTCTGATTGGTGCACTTCCAGTTCTTATGCAGGTTCCTCACAGCACCGATATGCAGCATTTAGCCTTGGATACATATTCTGTCACGCACTGTCCTGTGATATGAGAGACACTCACTCCGACAGTCACTATTGGGTGTTACACCTGGAGCAGTGATTTTCAACCATTTCAGTCCATTGCCCTCTTAACTGCCGTACGAGAAATTATTGGCGTTACGCACAGTATATGCAGTCGGCGAACAGTAATGCGAGAAAAATTAATACACCCACCAGGGACAAAACAGGAAGACCACCACAACTACACTCTCAGTGGGTAGAATTGAATGATTTTTGGTTTGCAGGTGCCAAAATCCAAAAAAATAATAATAATTTGAATTGTGCATGTGTTTTATGTTCAAATATGACTCTGTTCAATTGTGACGAACACAATCGCCGCACGCAATCGCGCAGGCTTACTCGGGTGGACAGAAATTCGCCATTGTCAAGATGGCTGTTACAGAAACGTCACGAGTGCTTCATTCAGATGGCCGACGAAATGTTGAATGGCCAAAAAGTTACAATGAAGAAGAATAGCGCTGTTTTCGACATCATTGTGGGGTGCAAGGCATAACTTTCACAGTGATAGGCATCGGTAAATCAATACAAATCACTAGGTATTTCAAATGCCGCCAATCATGAAATCAAATCGAATCCTTGATCAGCTGATAAGATAAAAGAATCGGTGACTAGAATCGAGCAACCCTATAACGACTGACTATTTAAGCGTCACAAATATGGTCTCGTTTGACGCGCAGTAGGATTCGCGCTTCCGACGTTCGATAGTCAGGTACCCCAGCCAACCCATCTTTCCTAACATGGTCCGCAACACACTGGTACATTGTTGTGCGAATCTGGATTAGGCTGACAACAGTACAAATTGCTGTAGTCTACTCTGGTCGATATGCACAGACACCTTGTTGCTCACCTGGATTTCACACATGATAAGAATTGGAATGTGCTCCTGAAATTCCACCCATTTTCCATAGACTGAATCTGGAGCATTACATCGTGCTAGAGACAGTCACGTGACCGTCAGCTACTCATCAAAACCCCAAGGACCGTCGGTGCACCACACTACAATCAGACCCACACAAGCAGCCGTAGCACGGAAAGAAGTAGATATGTCATATTGGCACAGTACGCATAAACTGCTCATGAGCGGGGTATTTTGATGAATGTTTCAAGTGCTCAGAATGTGAATCCCGAAGCAATAGCCCACCAAACGATTGAATTTACTCAGGATCACCGTGTGACTAGTCCTGACGATTTGGATAACACTATACAATTGGGTGGGATTGAACTGTTTGAAATCGATCAGTCATCACTTACTAGATGCAGTCAATGCCTTACCAACCTAGATGCATTATAGCGGTCCGTTTTCCGGTTCAGTGGAGACTTTTGTTGGGTGGTGAGTGTATGCACTTTTCAAATCCATTTGTTATTGTAGCCGATCACTCGAAACTTGCAAACGCTACTGCGTTCAACATCGACACAATCGGAGAGATCACTGGTGATCCCAGATCATTCACGTAACCTCAAGAACCTATAACTGGCGAATGGAAGGAGTTCGATACGTGGTTCGTATGAATTTTGTCGTACTCAGTAGGTGAGTAAATCAGTTTTCCAGCAACCAACTGCATACCTGAGTAGAATAGTTCTACGTAATACAGTTTCTTTTACAGAGGATACGGAGAAGGAGGGAATGTGAGCCAGGCTTCGGAGGTGAAGGCCCAATCAGTTGAATGTCGTCAAATGGTTCTGTTTGTCCGGTATGACAACGAGTGAGGGAGCTGCGTGGTGAAAGCGGATGATTTGGCTGCGTGACATGCTGCATTGGCTGAGTGACACATCTGTGTCACTCAGTTACCAATGCGACTGAGACCATTGTTAAAATGTTTTTTGCCTCGTTGCCAAATCACGGACTGATTTTCTATGGGTTCTCTCCATTCGACACATGGCAGCTTTCGTGAGTGTTCAACACGGAAAACGATTCTCTGGCATAAGAAATTCATGGCCTAACAGGCGTAACCTCAGGAGTGTGACCAGCTAACCTATTCAGGGAGACACACCCTCCATGAAAACTATCCACCGTGTCTCAACATCACTGATCTGATGTTCCCACCAGACCCACGCGATGCACCCGTGCAATGATGGTTAAACACAGAGACGTCGGTTGACATCTGCGTCCATCTGCCACGCCTCTCACCCACAGACTAGGACAGGTCGGACCACAACAGTGTGCCGTTGACGACTGGGCTAGTGTTGACTTCCGGCGAAGGATACCCTGGCCTTCCCAAATAGCAAAGTGATTCCAAATCAGCTGCGCACATGAACTAACTCATCTGCCGCTTTGCTCGGTTCATCTGCAAGCAGGCGATTTGTGTTGGATCCCGCTCATTATGACAGTAAATCCGTACACTTGTCAGCATAAGTATTTAGGTACTTAAAATGACAAGCATTTTCCAAGTGGCCTGATCCAATCAGAGCGATACCGTTTCCGTACTCGACGTCTGTGAGCGAAAATCTCGGGAGTGAACAGGACTCATACGCACATCGATTACGAAAGTTATGAGGAATAGTGACAGAAGCAATCTTGCCTGACACCACGAGACGCGAAGAACTCAGAAGGGATTTCGCCGCAGACAAATAGGCTTTTACGGAAAGAGGTCTACAGAGCCCTTAAAAGCGACGAGATATTGGAGCGACACTCTTCATCAGCAGACACGACAAATGGAGTTAGAAATCGCTTCAGATGGGAAAAAACCAGTGACGTGGTACCAGCACTTTTCCCCAAGTGAAGATGGGATCGAAGAAACAGCGGCCAGGACAAACCACAGGTTGATTCTCGGGAATATGACTATCACCATGATGAATTAGCCTGCATACTGTGGAAGCACAGAGCAACATAGAAGTTATTGGAACAAGACTGATGTCCCGTGAATCAGATGTACCACGTGCTTTGCAGTTGTTGAAACCAAATCCCAGTCGAATAATTAAGTAACCGGCAAACACATCGAGCTTGTCGTCGCAACATCCACAAGTCCGCACTGGTTTAGCCCATCCGTTTGGTCTGAGAACGCGCATGCATATAGTTTAGTGATTTCTGAGCAAATATGAGGAAACTATCGTCAGTAAACATGACGATCATTAGTGAATGTAGGAAATGTATCCTCAAAGCTTCTATAGTTCGGTGTGGATCCACTGATGTCATCTCTGATATTTGAAATTGTACGCTTGTGCTTCGAGTTCAATCAGATATCAGAAAGGACCTGAATACTCCTGGGAATCTCTGAAATGGATGCTATTGGCCGGTGCACCAATCCTGATCACATGGCCATCGTTGTGCATTAGCCTTCGATAGTCTTTGACGTCGCATTTCCCTACGACGTACTCTAACCGGTACTCAATACTGACGAGCGCAGATTTCCCCTACATACAAACTAAGTGCCAGATGCATCTCCTGAATACAAATATCACTGTGCGCTCACGATGCTAAACAACACATCTCGGCAAGTTCGACTCATCTACCTCCCAAAGCGAACTGCTATTGAGGATTCGGTGACTTCGGGAAATGCAACCCTCGCCTACCTGTGAGTAGCCATAAAGCAGTTAGATACCGCTTAGTGTCACACAACTACATGCGGCACTACCAACATTAGGTAGCATGATCTGAACATTGCCCGTTCGCTTAAGTAAACAACTAATCATTACGCAAAGTACACAGTGACACGAACATGAAAGTGGCCCGCATCCTCCTAAGAAGATTTGAGCAAATATCGGCCCACGTTCAGCAGATGACAAACGTGATTGTTGACATGAACTCAGAAATCAATATGCTTATGTTGACCGTTTAGAAAAGACTTGCACGAAACAATCCGCCAAGTCGGTGCACCAATGACATGAACATGAATTTGCCAAGCGTCCTCGTCAGAAGATTCGAGGAAATATCAGGCCGATTACTCTACTGAATGTCTCCGCACTTTAATCACGTGTCCTGGTGTGTACCACAAAAGCATACCCATCACGTGCTTCAATCAATGGTTTCGACCCGAGCTACCGTGCACTTTTCAGATGTGCCAACTAAATGCGCTTTACCAGTCAAGGACACAGCTCTCTGCGAAGTAGGGTGAAGCGGGCTGAGCTGTCGAAATTAAAAGCTGTAATATTACTGATCCTCCGAGTAAGCTTACCAGTTGTTGCTAAAATCAGCTGACATCAGCTATATGCTCGTCATAGAGAGCTGGGCAATGGATATGACTGTCTCAGTAAGCGAATGCTCATTAAGGTAGATTACGATACATAAGGCCTTGAGAAGGCAACAGATAGACGCCCAAGCTTTGTCGACTCAATTGATCAGGGGAACTAGCCACGTCAACCATGGTTTGTTTCAATATACCATAGTACATTAGACTTATGGCGTGCTGAGCATGAAGGTTATAAAGCGGAAAGTAGAAAGCGCCTTGTGAGGGAAGTCTC
Organism: Opisthorchis felineus; assembly: GCA_004794785.1. NCBI lineage: Eukaryota > Metazoa > Platyhelminthes > Trematoda > Opisthorchiida > Opisthorchiidae > Opisthorchis > Opisthorchis felineus. Next base: position 467,199 of record SJOL01007550.1, read on the forward strand.
TCGACGTAGTAATGGTGATAGTCGTTTTGCCGTACTCACCCCTCGGTGTTCACATCAGTCCGTTGATGGTTGTTCACGAGTGCAATGAATCCATAGCCCATTCGAATGATGACGAACCTACAAGAACACAGAATACGCAGCAGATCCTGTTGGAATAAGTATGTTGGTGAGTTTTCATAAAGGAAACTACTCACAAGGTTGCTGAGAACCCTTCGACTGCCCACGACCGGTTTCACCCTTCTTGTGGCTCATCAGGTAGGCACAGTGAAAATCAGTCCAATTTGGTTCAAGTAGATCCTAAGATTGATGGAAACTCGAGGATTTCGCCTAACTAATGAGCCCCCAAAAGGGCGAAACTGGTCGTGAGCTGTCGAAGAGTTTTCAGAAACCTTGTGAGTAGTTTCCTTTATGAAAATATACTGCGATATCTGGTACCAACTGAAACACGGGGCGGCCTTTGTGCAGCACGTTCAGTTGAAGAATATCATAAAAGAGCTATTCAGTTGAGTCTCCCGTGAAAATCAAATTGATCTGCAAATGAGTGTACGTTGGTTAGTATTTTTAGCCAGTCAACTTTGGTACTTCGCCCAGCGAACCAGGGGTTTAGCGCAGAACTGTCATGTGAAGCGTAATTGGAGAAACCGATAGCGAATTCATCCGGATAACAAGTATTCAAACTTGGAAATGGGCCCTCAGTTTGTGTTAAGACCTTAACTGATAAAATAATAATGGCCTTAAATACTACTTCACTTTGTTTCGTTCCACCACTTTACTTGGGATTCTCTAAGTCATGGGACATCAATCTCCGATAAAGTTTCCTTCTGCAGTGTGTAAAACTGAGGGAAGTCTCATTGACCCATGATTCCTCGGTCTCTCTTGTTCATGACTTTACTGCCCACTGAATAGTCACTATCCTAGTGATGGCATCACGAAACTTAATCTCACGTTGATGTTGAGCAGTGGTTCACCAGCTACAGACCGTTGATTTTCCGTGCAGAAAACATCGATAAGTCACAGAACGGATTGTTTCAAAGTCAATTCTTGGGCTTCAGCGTATGGTGAGTGGACGTAAGCCGTTAAAAACCATAACCAAACTCAACCTGCAGCCGTTTCGTCCGACCTGTTTTGAAACCACCCACCCTACACACATGTAGTCAGCAGATTGTAAACAGTGCATGGTTTTGCGGAAAATTGTCGTTGGACTCAAAAATTGAGTGACTTAATGCATAAAGTGCCACACGTAAGACAGCTTTTTTGCTCAGGTTTTCGCCGTTGAATAGTTGTGGAGCTAAATTTGTGTTCTAATGGAGACTTCCTTCTGCAATCAGCCTTATGAGTAGTGTATTACGACTATACAATGTATTGCGATGTCTCGAATACTGCACCAGCTGAAACATGAGGCGGCCTGGTGCGGGACACTCAGCTGAACAACATCTCAAACGAGGGATTAAGCTGTCTCCCAGGTGAGTCTCTCGTCAAAACAAAATTGGTGTGCAAATGAGTGCGTTTGTCGAAATCTGTCCAATCTGGAGTCCCTACTGGAGTTTCGTAATATGCGTACTGCTGATGATTCCCAATAAAGATGAGACAGCTGTACAGCGCTTCTCGCTTCTCAGCATAGATTGGCTTCACTTACAGGACGATCTCTCTGTCAAAATTCCCAAATCCCCTCACACTAGTAACAGTGTTGTCCCAGTGGCGACGCGGCGTTTGTTTTGTATTGTTAACCAGATGTGCTTTCAAACGCATTTGCTGTGCAAATCACTACGCCTCTACGCCCTAGTCTACTCCTGCAGTCAGGTGGGTCAGACTAATAAATCATGGGCAACGAGTACGGTCCCTTAAGAAAACCCTGGCAGCCGCTGTCTCACGGTCCGGGCTTTTTAAAGTCAGATGGCACGCGTGGATCCCCAAGACGCCGAACAATGAAGAGCCTAGGGATTAACACTGAGCACAAAAGTCCAAGAAATGGGGGAAGCTTTTGTAATGGCAAACAGTCGCACTCGGTTAACTATAATCCGATCAAATGGTCCAAGAAAGGAGGATGTTACTGAAACGATCGACGACAAGTATGAAAATTCGATTCGTTCAAAGAAATATCGTCTCGAACGATGATCCGAAAACCGAAAAGCACTTTATCTGCCCACATCAACTCAAGTAACGGGAGGTTCAACCAGTTTACAGAAGGACCAGCTCAAGCAAATGAAACGCCATATTAGGCAGTGGGAAGGTGTGACCACTCCAAACTAAGTGCAAAGGAATTTTAGTGCACGTGACTTCCTTTTTGATCGATAAAAGGCAAAATTTGGCATACCTTTGACAAGATTACGCAGGAGTCCCGCTTGAAAGTCCCCACCAATCTATCTACACGGTTCAGTCCATCTATGGCACTGAAGAATTTGCGTTCACCACGGGCACCATTCTTCATTATGCTCGCGTATCTGTGAAGGGCTTTATAGGCGGGATGTTTACAAGACAGTTTGAAGTCGAAGTATTTTGAGGGAACACTTGCTAGGTTGTAGGTTCGGCAGAGCGGATCGAGTTAGAGTTGTGTTGAACGGTCATTATTCAGAATTACTCCTGAGGCGAGTCGGCATTTAACTTAGCCAGTAAAGAAATTGGTCAAAATGAAGTGGAAATCCAGCGTAATTGATACCCACTCCGTGAATGAACCCCGGCTGTAACCCAGATTCCTAGGAATTCCTATAGTTCCACATTCTGGGGGTAAAAAAGCAAGTCTTCGGAGTGTCCGGACTGAACATCTTCAACACCACGGTCTTTTTCTCAAATGCTTGCTTGCATACGGTGTATCTCTCACGTGTTCGTGTGTCCCAAACATGCACATCGTTAAAATACTTATTATACAACCGTGATCCCCAGGTTCGATTTGAAGGCTCCATTCGAAGTATGAGTATCCGGCTGGATTCGGCTTTCATCAACTCCGGTTTCGCTTCACATGACAGTTTTGTGTTAAACCCCTGGTTCGCTGGGCGAAGTACCAAAGTTGACAGACAATAAATACTCACCAAAGTACATAATCCCACAGCATCTGCTGCTTATTCAGTGTTCCTGTAGGTTCGTCACTTCCGCATGTCATCCTTCGAATGGGCTATGGATTCATTGCACTCGTGAACAACCATCAACGGACTGATGTGAACACCGAGGAGTGAGTACGGCAAAACGACTATCACCATTACTACGTCGAGAGACTTCCCCCACAAGGCGCTTTCTACTTTCCGCTTTATAACCTTCATGCTCAGCACGCCATAAGTCTAATGTACTATGGTATATTGAAACAAACCATGGTTGACGTGGCTAGTTCCCCTGATCAATTGAGTCGACAAAGCTTGGGCGTCTATCTGTTGCCTTCTCAAGGCCTTATGTATCGTAATCTACCTTAATGAGCATTCGCTTACTGAGACAGTCATATCCATTGCCCAGCTCTCTATGACGAGCATATAGCTGATGTCAGCTGATTTTAGCAACAACTGGTAAGCTTACTCGGAGGATCAGTAATATTACAGCTTTTAATTTCGACAGCTCAGCCCGCTTCACCCTACTTCGCAGAGAGCTGTGTCCTTGACTGGTAAAGCGCATTTAGTTGGCACATCTGAAAAGTGCACGGTAGCTCGGGTCGAAACCATTGATTGAAGCACGTGATGGGTATGCTTTTGTGGTACACACCAGGACACGTGATTAAAGTGCGGAGACCTTCAGTAGAGTAATCGGCCTGATATTTCCTCGAATCTTCTGACGAGGACGCTTGGCAAATTCATGTTCATGTCATTGGTGCACCGACTTGGCGGATTGTTTCGTGCAAGTCTTTTCTAAACGGTCAACATAAGCATATTGATTTCTGAGTTCATGTCAACAATCACGTTTGTCATCTGCTGAACGTGGGCCGATATTTGCTCAAATCTTCTTAGGAGGATGCGGGCCACTTTCATGTTCGTGTCACTGTGTACTTTGCGTAATGATTAGTTGTTTACTTAAGCGAACGGGCAATGTTCAGATCATGCTACCTAATGTTGGTAGTGCCGCATGTAGTTGTGTGACACTAAGCGGTATCTAACTGCTTTATGGCTACTCACAGGTAGGCGAGGGTTGCATTTCCCGAAGTCACCGAATCCTCAATAGCAGTTCGCTTTGGGAGGTAGATGAGTCGAACTTGCCGAGATGTGTTGTTTAGCATCGTGAGCGCACAGTGATATTTGTATTCAGGAGATGCATCTGGCACTTAGTTTGTATGTAGGGGAAATCTGCGCTCGTCAGTATTGAGTACCGGTTAGAGTACGTCGTAGGGAAATGCGACGTCAAAGACTATCGAAGGCTAATGCACAACGATGGCCATGTGATCAGGATTGGTGCACCGGCCAATAGCATCCATTTCAGAGATTCCCAGGAGTATTCAGGTCCTTTCTGATATCTGATTGAACTCGAAGCACAAGCGTACAATTTCAAATATCAGAGATGACATCAGTGGATCCACACCGAACTATAGAAGCTTTGAGGATACATTTCCTACATTCACTAATGATCGTCATGTTTACTGACGATAGTTTCCTCATATTTGCTCAGAAATCACTAAACTATATGCATGCGCGTTCTCAGACCAAACGGATGGGCTAAACCAGTGCGGACTTGTGGATGTTGCGACGACAAGCTCGATGTGTTTGCCGGTTACTTAATTATTCGACTGGGATTTGGTTTCAACAACTGCAAAGCACGTGGTACATCTGATTCACGGGACATCAGTCTTGTTCCAATAACTTCTATGTTGCTCTGTGCTTCCACAGTATGCAGGCTAATTCATCATGGTGATAGTCATATTCCCGAGAATCAACCTGTGGTTTGTCCTGGCCGCTGTTTCTTCGATCCCATCTTCACTTGGGGAAAAGTGCTGGTACCACGTCACTGGTTTTTTCCCATCTGAAGCGATTTCTAACTCCATTTGTCGTGTCTGCTGATGAAGAGTGTCGCTCCAATATCTCGTCGCTTTTAAGGGCTCTGTAGACCTCTTTCCGTAAAAGCCTATTTGTCTGCGGCGAAATCCCTTCTGAGTTCTTCGCGTCTCGTGGTGTCAGGCAAGATTGCTTCTGTCACTATTCCTCATAACTTTCGTAATCGATGTGCGTATGAGTCCTGTTCACTCCCGAGATTTTCGCTCACAGACGTCGAGTACGGAAACGGTATCGCTCTGATTGGATCAGGCCACTTGGAAAATGCTTGTCATTTTAAGTACCTAAATACTTATGCTGACAAGTGTACGGATTTACTGTCATAATGAGCGGGATCCAACACAAATCGCCTGCTTGCAGATGAACCGAGCAAAGCGGCAGATGAGTTAGTTCATGTGCGCAGCTGATTTGGAATCACTTTGCTATTTGGGAAGGCCAGGGTATCCTTCGCCGGAAGTCAACACTAGCCCAGTCGTCAACGGCACACTGTTGTGGTCCGACCTGTCCTAGTCTGTGGGTGAGAGGCGTGGCAGATGGACGCAGATGTCAACCGACGTCTCTGTGTTTAACCATCATTGCACGGGTGCATCGCGTGGGTCTGGTGGGAACATCAGATCAGTGATGTTGAGACACGGTGGATAGTTTTCATGGAGGGTGTGTCTCCCTGAATAGGTTAGCTGGTCACACTCCTGAGGTTACGCCTGTTAGGCCATGAATTTCTTATGCCAGAGAATCGTTTTCCGTGTTGAACACTCACGAAAGCTGCCATGTGTCGAATGGAGAGAACCCATAGAAAATCAGTCCGTGATTTGGCAACGAGGCAAAAAACATTTTAACAATGGTCTCAGTCGCATTGGTAACTGAGTGACACAGATGTGTCACTCAGCCAATGCAGCATGTCACGCAGCCAAATCATCCGCTTTCACCACGCAGCTCCCTCACTCGTTGTCATACCGGACAAACAGAACCATTTGACGACATTCAACTGATTGGGCCTTCACCTCCGAAGCCTGGCTCACATTCCCTCCTTCTCCGTATCCTCTGTAAAAGAAACTGTATTACGTAGAACTATTCTACTCAGGTATGCAGTTGGTTGCTGGAAAACTGATTTACTCACCTACTGAGTACGACAAAATTCATACGAACCACGTATCGAACTCCTTCCATTCGCCAGTTATAGGTTCTTGAGGTTACGTGAATGATCTGGGATCACCAGTGATCTCTCCGATTGTGTCGATGTTGAACGCAGTAGCGTTTGCAAGTTTCGAGTGATCGGCTACAATAACAAATGGATTTGAAAAGTGCATACACTCACCACCCAACAAAAGTCTCCACTGAACCGGAAAACGGACCGCTATAATGCATCTAGGTTGGTAAGGCATTGACTGCATCTAGTAAGTGATGACTGATCGATTTCAAACAGTTCAATCCCACCCAATTGTATAGTGTTATCCAAATCGTCAGGACTAGTCACACGGTGATCCTGAGTAAATTCAATCGTTTGGTGGGCTATTGCTTCGGGATTCACATTCTGAGCACTTGAAACATTCATCAAAATACCCCGCTCATGAGCAGTTTATGCGTACTGTGCCAATATGACATATCTACTTCTTTCCGTGCTACGGCTGCTTGTGTGGGTCTGATTGTAGTGTGGTGCACCGACGGTCCTTGGGGTTTTGATGAGTAGCTGACGGTCACGTGACTGTCTCTAGCACGATGTAATGCTCCAGATTCAGTCTATGGAAAATGGGTGGAATTTCAGGAGCACATTCCAATTCTTATCATGTGTGAAATCCAGGTGAGCAACAAGGTGTCTGTGCATATCGACCAGAGTAGACTACAGCAATTTGTACTGTTGTCAGCCTAATCCAGATTCGCACAACAATGTACCAGTGTGTTGCGGACCATGTTAGGAAAGATGGGTTGGCTGGGGTACCTGACTATCGAACGTCGGAAGCGCGAATCCTACTGCGCGTCAAACGAGACCATATTTGTGACGCTTAAATAGTCAGTCGTTATAGGGTTGCTCGATTCTAGTCACCGATTCTTTTATCTTATCAGCTGATCAAGGATTCGATTTGATTTCATGATTGGCGGCATTTGAAATACCTAGTGATTTGTATTGATTTACCGATGCCTATCACTGTGAAAGTTATGCCTTGCACCCCACAATGATGTCGAAAACAGCGCTATTCTTCTTCATTGTAACTTTTTGGCCATTCAACATTTCGTCGGCCATCTGAATGAAGCACTCGTGACGTTTCTGTAACAGCCATCTTGACAATGGCGAATTTCTGTCCACCCGAGTAAGCCTGCGCGATTGCGTGCGGCGATTGTGTTCGTCACAATTGAACAGAGTCATATTTGAACATAAAACACATGCACAATTCAAATTATTATTATTTTTTTGGATTTTGGCACCTGCAAACCAAAAATCATTCAATTCTACCCACTGAGAGTGTAGTTGTGGTGGTCTTCCTGTTTTGTCCCTGGTGGGTGTATTAATTTTTCTCGCATTACTGTTCGCCGACTGCATATACTGTGCGTAACGCCAATAATTTCTCGTACGGCAGTTAAGAGGGCAATGGACTGAAATGGTTGAAAATCACTGCTCCAGGTGTAACACCCAATAGTGACTGTCGGAGTGAGTGTCTCTCATATCACAGGACAGTGCGTGACAGAATATGTATCCAAGGCTAAATGCTGCATATCGGTGCTGTGAGGAACCTGCATAAGAACTGGAAGTGCACCAATCAGACAAAGAGAACATGGGGATATCTGTATGGATGACGTTTCGCTACGGATTACCTCATTCGTACTGTAGTGAAATAAAGTTCCTGCACGTCTTCACCAATTCCCTTTTGACTGGCCTCCTTTCTGAATGGACCACCACTCAGAAGAGGCCATTTTCGTTTGGTCTGTTTGGGTGGCCTCTTCAGACATAGACGACGGTATGGTTTATTCCTGATAGTTCCCGACACCCTGTCTCTACTTATTCCAAGATGGCTCAACTACTGGTTTGTTCATCAGCTGTCTAGTTCTCAATGCACTACTCATAAGGTTGCTGAAAATTCTTCGACAGCCCACGACCGGTTTCGCCCTTCTTGGGGCTCATCAGGTAGGCGCAGTCCCCGAGTTTCCGTCAACCTTATGTTCTAGTTGAAACAAAATTGCACGAAATTAGCGAAATACACTCATTTGCAAACAAATTTGGCTTTGCAAAAGACTCACCTAGAACCCAGCTGAATCGTTCGTTTGGGATGTTTCCAGGCAACTGAATGTGTTGCACCAGGCCGCCTGATGTTTCAGTTGCTACGATATTCGAGATATCGCGATACATGTATATTCGTAATGCACTACTACGGTGGATTGCCTAACAGGACCAGCTCCGCCTAGAAACTGCCATATGGGCGTAACCCGCTGAACCTGCATCAGAGAATGGAGATCGCAAGGAACTACCTGATACCTAGGCTGACATATTCGCTTGTGCTCGGTCAAGTCCACCGAAACGCGCTTAAAAATTTGGACGATTACATCAGACGATCTATTCGTGGCTGACTACTTCTACCGAAGTACACCCCCATCAGCTACATCCATGTTGGTAAACAACTTGGTATCCCAAGCCTGTGTGCAATCATCCCGATTCGGCGGACAGCGCGTATGGAAAAGCTTCTTTCTACCCAGTGCCGAGTACTACGCAATGTGGTCAGTGATTCCACATTTGGCAAGATTGTTCGGGATCTCAGCCTTCCGATCCGAGTCCATGGTGCATGCGTAAACACCAAGGAAGAGCTGGTGGCTGCTTGGGGCGATAGTCTGCACAATAGCGTTGACGGTCGTGGTTTACGAGAGTTGGTCATTTCGCGTCTGTCGAATCGATGGCTTGTGTTTTCAGAGCGAGTGTTTCCTCGGATATTCATCCGCGGTATCCAGCCCCAATGCAACCTGCGTGGGACAAGAGTTACAAGTGCCCGGCATGATCATGGTTGCCATACGGGAAACTGTGGCCAACCGGAGAGTTTGGTGCATATTCTGCAGTCGTGCTGGATCACGCATGTTGCTAGATGTGCTGGTCATAATCGCGTTTCAAGGAAACTCGCGAGACATCTCCGTCGTCTGGGATACACCGTCTTTGGGGAGTTGAGACCACCTAAGTCGACGTCTTTCATCAAGCCTCCCCGAACAGATGTTCTGGAGCACCGAGCAACTGTGATAGACGTCAGCACAGTCTCGGATGGGCGCGGAGTGACTGTGTGGAATGAGAAGAAGCAGAAGTATGGTGCTGATGAATATTCCCTCGCCATTATCTCAGCCCTACGTGCAATTGGTTGTGATGTCGACTTTTTGGTCCACCAACTGATGATCATTTCTTATCGAGGTATCCTCAATCCGCCAAGGCTGTTATTGGACTGGGCCTTCCTAAGTTCACAGTTAGTGACTTGTGTTTGCTTGTCATTGTGGGCTCCCTGCGTACTTACGACACTTTTATGGGTGGTGAAGTGAAGCAGTTGCAGTGGAGCATCGGTGTTGAACACTGATGTCATGCTGTCGATGATGATGATGATTTATGTGTGGTACATGGCATTGAGTGCACATTCTTGCCATTGAATCTCACACCAGACCCAGTATGACGGACATTTTGTGCCTGATGTGCGAGCCGTGACTGTGCTAGCGCTTACCGCGCTTTGAAGTGCATTCCGCATTGTTTGTCCTTTCTTCGGTTGTTGATCTTTACACGCGTGTTTCCATACCAAACACTCTTCCATACGTTGGGATTCATCTTATCTGACTGGAACTGTTGATGGCATGGCTTCGAAAGAGAGGTTTCTCTGTTTTATCTCATATTCTCCTGCACAAACTTCCACATTTATCGGTTGGTTACCGTGCTGTTAAAAAATAAACGATACGAGTGGTAATATCTATGGCGCCCAAAAGTGCAAACCAGCAGTTAAACGAATAATTTCATTGTGTAAAGCTCAATTCAACTATAGATGCAGGTAAACAGATGAGGCTGCACATATTGGCGCCCGACAAACGAATTCACTATTGAACCGCATGACCTCAAAGACAAAGGGCGTGAGGTAAGCAGAAAACGCACCCAACGATTCCGAACATTGCGATCCAGACCAGTGTTTCTGAAAACAGTTTTTTTGTCAGCTGGTGTCGCTTCATCGAGTACGCGCTTAACTGACATTATTGAGGTATCTTTTCGTTAGATCGTATCACCGGAAACAGATTCGTAATGAGGCTCCGAACATGTGGTCGTAATTTCAAGTGACAGCCTAACTTAGTGACCATTGCTTGTGCTCATGTAGGAAGGACGCAGCTAGGTTGTTGCGATCAAATCCACACTACTCGCTGCGATGGAACTTCAATAAGTAGCTGGGGTAGTTGGTTTTCACGTCTGCTCAAATAAGATCTTACGGATCTTGCAATTTGATGGAGATTCTACGTGCTCTGTTGTTTCGTCTGAGGTCTGTGGTTTCCATCTAACGTGTCAATCAGAGGCTCAGTGACTTTTCACGTGTTTCTTTCCACAAAGGTGAAAAACAGTTTCAGCTACCTAACCTAATCTGGGGTAAATTCATTTGTGTGTCTAGTGCACAAACTGTTGTCAAGAGGTGCCCCAAGAACGCTTAGGGGGTTGGAGTTCTTGGTCTTTCAAAAACTATCAGCAGTCTGCCAAATGGCACGGGACCCTGATTATGTCATCTTATTTGGGGGATGAACTGCCGTATAACACTTGATCCGCGTACCCGCCTCTCCAACGCGATATTCTCTAGAGATTTCTGTCGTAACCGCTTCACAAAAATGCACAGAAATAGTGGATAAAATATCTTCAACTCCAGTGTCGCTCGAGATAGAACAACACACGTATACGTACTGATACAGTAAGTCAATCATCATGAATTATGTCCCGGGCACGCAAACTAAAACTGACTGCATGATTGATAACCAGCTAATCTTCGACCTCCACTCATTTTCCATGCACAAACGTACAGACGATGAAAACCAACAGACACTGCCGGTGTCCCTAAGATGACCTGACAGTCTCACTAACTTCAGTCCAGTCGCAGTTACTTGTTTTAAGTTCATTTCAGGTCATCAGAACTGTGTCACGTGATCTAGTCAAACGCATCGCATACGGTGGCCTGATTAAGGGTCATGATAGTCAGTCAGTACTGGAGAAAAAATCTATATGATCTGCAAGCGGAAAACACAATACACACACACACACACACGTTTCACGTCGCACACTGTGTTCTGGTTGCATAATGGATCTGAAGAACTTTTAACTTGGTAAATCTTGGGTTTTACAAGATTTTTTTCCGGAAAATTTCATGGGGAAATGCGCACTTGATATATGAGTATGAACACTGTTGTTGACATGGGTCACGCATCGATATAGCCCCTCAACACATTGTCCACTTTACTTCACACATATTACTTTAGTTCTCGAGCTGCTTGCTTATAACGGACGGTCACAAGCTGTTGAAGCCCAATTGGCTTGATGGAACGTCAATCAGAGAAAAGGAATCAACAGACAGTCTTGCATCATCACACTGATTCGTAATGATTTACCGATGCCTGGTTTGTTGTTGTTTTTTCTGCTTGTGTAAACCCATCACCTGTGTGGTCATTGTGGAAGCTATGCCTGGCATCTAAGATTGTTGTCCATAATAGCGGTGTCTTTTTCCTTGAAACTTTGTATCCCTTCAACATTTCATCGGGCATTTCAAGGATGCAACCATGGGGTTCATTGAATATTGATCCTGAAATTTAGCAAATGTCGGCAAACCGAATAAATGTTCAATCAGATGGGGGACGGTAGCTGTATTCGTTATTAGGGCACAGAGTCATATTTGAACTTAAATCAAATGCACCTATCAATACTTTCCGTCGGCTAGTTGTACGTGGAGCAGTTAGATCGCGAAACGCTGCAGTGCAAACTTTATAAGATGGTTTTGTTGATAAATGCGCCTTAAAATAGACTTGTGACTTAAACAAGTCCGGCTCTAACCCTCAAGATCGATACCGGAACAACTAGTTGCTATCGTCTTCAATATTAACAAATATATGTCGCCGAGATCTTAGCTGCTGTCTGACGTCGAAAATTTGCTTACTGAAAGTAGGTCCATGGCATTTAGTGGTGGATCACGACATGTTAATCCACAGTAGCAACTCGAATGTTCTCGCTGTTGCGCGCTGCCCCTAGCGAGTAAGTCGAGAACATGTGTTGACTACGCGGAACGACACGATCAACACACATCACGCTCCTACGTTGATCGATCGATCAGTGTTACCACATGGAAGTTGTGTGCCTCAACCTCTAGTACTGAGATGGCAAGGGATATTGACTCATCGCGCACCACAGCACAGTCGAACAACCCCGCCCTCTACCTGTTCTAAAACTGTGCGATCGGTCGCCAAGCGTCCGTCATTCTACAGAGTGAGAAGATACCTGCGACAATGAATGTCCTTATCGGAAAGAATGTCGACAGTTGAAAATATGCTCTGAAAATAAATGAGTCAGTGCACAGAGCTGCTAAATGAACTGACTGAACGGTTTCATTTTGTGCCAAGCCCAAGTCTATTACAACGGTAGGGGCGAAACAGTATGTGTTATCGATAGCTTTAAAATTTCAGGCGGCGCATTGTGCCGTACACGCACTGCAGGGGTTGCAGGAAATTACATGCCGTGGCGTCGACTTGACTAGCCCATGCCTATCTTACACTCGAGTCTTGGATTTGCCGTAGCTTTCCGACATTCATCTAGGCGGTGAGTAGTTTTTTTTTGCAAAATAATCAGGATAACTACTGATGATCCCGGTCGTTTGCGGTTTCCCGTTTGAGTACGACCTATGGTTCTTCATATATTTGAGCAGAACAACACGTCGCGATGGCCCTCTGAAAAATCAGAGGTCCAACTGTGGAATTTGTCAGTGTTTCAACCTTTTCAGGCTCCATAATTGGGCGCAAACCAACATAAAACGAAGTGACATTTAGGGTGGTTATTTTCTTCTCCAGTGTTTATGTTTTATTTGGTTATTCAACTGTGAGATTGAGACGTCGACAATATGTATCTCACGTCTGCCAACAATGGTCTCAATAACCTGAGTGGATGGGGCGCACAGTGAAACCTCTTAATAATGGGCACTCACCGGGAAATGCGGAATATCTCTAAGCGCACTGAGGCCCTTCTACGGAGGTTTTACGCATATACAAACAGGCTACCTTCCACAACCTATGCATCCGTCCTAAGCTAACTTGACGTGACAAAGTTCACGGATATAAGGAATTAATTTGTGCATATTTGAAGCGGCAACCGGTTTCTCACAAAATTGGACTGCAATATATTCACAATTCTTCAGTGATCAGTCGGTCATATGGCCGTACAACTTGCGCAAATTTCAAAACCTCGGTAAATATCGCAGACGATGTTTCAAGAACTTTCCAGTGCCCCTCGAAACGATTATGCCCACTATCCATATGAACAGGTTGGTTTGCCGAGGTGTCTAACCGAATCCATCCCAGTCAGTATTTTCATAACTGCTGAGTCGGTGGATATTTCATTTTTCCCACTGCGCACGTTGTCACGGGATTCGAATCTCACGAGCTAGGCAGTGATGGCTGTGAAATCGATACCAATTCACTTCGCAACCCCGCCTTTTCCTGCAGAAGTTTGCCGGGTTACTGTGGGAATGGAGGAAACGTTTGCTCGTATGTGTAGTTCAACGCACTGCAGCATTCTTTGTATCCTTATGGACTCTGCTTTTGTGAAGGTACATACAATCCTTTTAACGCCAATATCGAGAACACAAAGTTTCTTTGCTAGTAAATGAAAAATTTATGAGTTTGCGTTTCTGAAAATTGAGCTTCGTTTACAAGTTTCGGGATAGAAATTTACTCCCGAAGTTGAAGCGCTTACTAGACAAGACATAAGAGATGCACCAGATGCCCGCTAACAATGTGAATGGGCCTGGTATTTTGGAAGTTAGTGCACCTGAATCGGATTTGACGCCTAAGTTTCTGATCAGTGCAAGTTCGCACAGGTCTCCTTTTAATCATACTTGCTGTCTGTCTCGTGATTGACTATACCTCTTGTTCAATCTGGGTATCATTTGAACCTAACGTGTGTGACTAACTGTCAGCAGTTTCAGGGTTTCATACAATTCGTATGCGAACAGCTCATTTGAATAGTCAAACTCTCACTCTGTCACCACACCGCTGGATTTATATTAGGGCCTATCGAGTGTGCATAAATTTGGACGCGACAGACCTCTGCCATTTGCCGGTATATCACAGAGCTCAGACCACATGGCTTAACGACTGTTGAAGATATTGCCGTTCGCCTTCATATTCCTGAACTGCATACCAAGAGACCCTGATTATGGTCACCTGACTACCTTCGGATTTTCGCTTGACGGTCACGATTCTTCATAATTGATCTGTTCATGCACAACGAATAGAGCCCCGACGTGCATGCCTTAAGTACACTGGAACGGATCAAACGCATACGTAAAATAAATCAGACGAGCATACCATCCGAAGATGCTTATCATATCAATTGTTTAAGTCCCCCTTGCGAACGGCATCTCGCACTGCAAACGGCGTCTATTAGGGTTCGCGTGAGTTTATCTGGACAGCTTATGGTCGCGAACTAGAGGATGAAAAGGATTGATGGATTCGCTACCAGTGAAACGCGGTTGTGGACTAGAGTTAGGACAGGCAAACGTTTGAAACTCATTGAGGATTCTGTTTTTGATACTGGAAGTAGGAATCACCTAAGAGTCGTAAATAAAGCCCGACCACACATGTGTAGTTGTTTTCCGACGCCCTTATACGCTCTGGCACAGCCCACGCCCAAAGGAACACGAACGGCTACTTATCGGTCCCATCTACCGCTTCCCATCATCACCGGACAAGAACTCTTTCTTATCCAATCTCTTCCAATCAGTACCTGACCTGAGCCATTCCCACCTCCTCTAATATTATGGGGTCTAAACAGCTCGGCAACAGATTGGGGCACGCTTCCGATCCCCAAATCTGGTTCTATGCCCACCCTCTTAGATACAAGGACACCACTAGGATGACACAAAATCCGTTCATTCCCCGAGAATACGAACTGTCCAACGCCCACAAAGCCTGCATCTCATTTTCGCGGTGTGATAAATGGGGCTAACAACCTTCCAACATTGAGCAGGAGCGACTAGCCGTCCTTTTGTGGGACATCCTGCAATTCAGACAGTCCCTGTAGTAAGTACCTCGCGCTTCGCATGCCAACATGGAGATTACGCCTTATTAAGGGACGACTTGGAATCGGCTAGCTGGTCAGCCTAAAGCATCTCGCCCCATACTACCTTGAGGAGGAAACATCGTTTCATATCTCCTAAGCAATCGAACATCTCATCCCAACCAACATTCCACCTGCAGGGGCGGGGTCCCCTAGATGCATCCGCAGACTGCTAAACCGAAAACGAACAACGTGCACACGTCACCATGATAACTTTGCAGCCCAATTCGGCCACCGCGTGGAAAGTGTCCCTGAAGTGACATGTTACAGGAGACCAAGCGAAGCACAATCGCTGTCAGATACATAAGCCCACTATTCGGTGAATAAACAAAAGCACACGTTCTCCAACGGTGTTAATAGTGAGAAAAAATTAAAATTTTTAGTGGGGCTTCCTAGTGTCGGTGGAACGGACTTATGCTGGGGAACAGAAGAACGCTGCACAGCTCTTTCATCCTTATTGGAAATCACCGGCAACGTGCATATCACGAAACCCCAGGGATTCTCGAAACCGCGACCTACCGACTAGTATCTTGAGCAGTAAGCTGTCCGGCCACGAGCGGCTGATCTGCAGTGTGATTCACTTCCCAATATCCCTAGGAAACTCGAAAGGATCCCTCAATCTCACGCCACAACACGCGTTTCAAGCCCTTACCGGCCTCTACACAGTCGCGCTAAACCCTGGTATCCACACCAACTACCTCCATAGCACATGCACCCGACTGCCCTAAAGCGGTCACATTCCCCAGAGGCGAAATAGAAAAACTCCTCTCCCTCTGTGACCCGGGAAGTTCTCCAGATCCGCAGGGCATTCATTGAAAAGTCTTAAAATAATGTGCCGCCGCGCCAGCCTTCCCACATCAACTTCTGTCCTCTTGATCCTGTTTCTATGGCAACTTAGCAAGGCTTCCTTCCAACGCGTCCGTGTCTCGTGAACCTAATACTCCCCTCTCTGGCCTTTCTCCAGCTGTTAACACCAACTTTCTACCAGCAATTTGGACGAAGTCCGCCGTAAGCCACTAGCTCATCAACGGAAACACCTACTAATCAAAAGTGTACTACCTAAGTGGCTGTGACTGTAACCTTAGCTGAAACTCCAAAGCACGTGTCCGTGGCTCAACTTCATCCCGTTTCCATACATCCAGTGAACTTACAATGCTACGGTCCATGCTAGTTTTAATACTTCTCTTTTGGCTTTGTGTTGCCCTCTCGACTGATGGTGCGGCAATCCTTGCACTTCACAGCAGGCCACTGATGTCTGCCCCTCTTAGGTTAAAGCCAACGGCATCCCCCCTAAAGCCCCTAGGACACCTGCATGTCCATTCGTAACACATCCCCTCCCTGTTATTATCGTAAATCGCTCAGCTGCAGCACCCTTTCGGTGCCTAACTGCCATGCCACCAGAAGGAAGCACTAAGGCCGGGATACTGCCAGGTTGCCGAAGCCTAGACAGGAGAAGTCGAGGTGCAGAGGTCGGGTTCAAACCACGGACCTTCCAGTCAGTAAATTCTTGCTCTAACCACTGAGCCCCCTCACCCCTGTTACCATCGTCAAACTGGTCTAACTCTTCCAAACCTACATCAACCAACTGAACTCTGCTGTCGTCCAATTTCTTCCCACGGTTACAACATTGCAGCTTTGTGTGTCCCCCCTGGCCGAAATGCAGCGTTAACCCCCGCAAGAATGTGCCGTATAAATACATAAAGATTGCTGCGCCCCGGAATTCGCCCTACACCAAACAATTTCTACGTCTAAATCTGCTCCCGCTGGGATGCCACAATTTTCGAAGATGTTTCACAAACATCTACAGCCTCTTTCACGACACCATCAGTGACCAATTTTTCTAGTATCAGATTCTCCAAGCACAGGTACACTAGTCGAGAAACTTATTCTCCTCCATACATGTTCCACTTAAAAATTAACTCCCACACGATACGACTGATGTCCACTTCCATCATCATCATCATCATCAGCGACAGCAAAACATCAGTGTTTAGCATCATTGCTTCGCTGCCTCCCTCACCGCCTTCAAGCAAGATACCAGCCTCCTTTCCACAAAACGTGTCCATTAAGCCTCCAGGGCGAGGTGGCACAAGTGGTTAGAGCGCGAATTTACTGACCGGAAGGTCCGTGGTTCGAACCCGACCACTGCCTCTCGATTTCCCCTGTCTAGGCTTGGGCAACCCGACAGTATCCCAGCCCTCGTGCTTCCTTTGAGTGGCATGGCAGCTAGGCACCGAAAGGGTGCTACAAATGAACGATTTTGTTTAAGCCTCCAGTCGTGCCTCACCACTCATCTCTTTCTACAAACCACCCTGGTTTTCAGTTGGTCCTGCCAATTTGGGTGTTACTAACCCCGTTAAGATCCAACACCACACGCAGTGAAAGCCCTTGGAAGACCCCGTCTACCGCAACCATGAACACTGAAAACTCGCCGCCAAACCCAGATGCTGCCTGCTGCGTCTGCAGTTCACGATCCAACAAGATCCCCACACCAACATTCAGGAAAATCAAAACATGAACCTCACTAAGTGATTATTTACAGCTGTGGGACGTCAACCATAGACAGGAGATTGCAGATACCCAACGAACCACCGAATACGGCCAACTTTCCAATCAATGAGCGGAAGAGACTCCACCACCTCATGTCACGGAATTACAATTAGATACCTGCCATTCATCAATATTTTGAACCCCGCACACTGCAGCAGCGCACCAAACGAACCACAGAGCAGGAAAGCACACCTTAAGCGGACGCTTCGGCTGAGCTTGAGAATACACAATGGGCCTAACTAGCTTACGGTGTCGAACCGGACTGTCCAACAGTGAGGCAGTTTGCCTTAAAGTCGGTAAATAAGCTGCGGCAGTGAAGCACAGCGTCAACACTGACGCTGCTGTCTCTAATCGTAAAGAAGTGAAACCAAAACCACGACGGGACAATACTGCGATCAAAACACTACTAGCACGATTACACATAGGAGCGCTGTTGCCTAAACATAGTACTGAACAAGCACGTGGAATGTTAACATGCCACCCCAACCAATTATATTCAGAACAAAAGATTACTAAAAGAAATAAGTGTGTATTAAGATTGATGACAACGAAATAATGGATGCCTCGCAGAACTCAATCCACTTCCTCAATCGTCGGGCCGCGGGCGCCACCACCTGAACCAGCTCCACCTCCCGCACCAGGAAATCCACCAGGCATTCCTCCAGGCATACCTCCACCACCGCTGCCTTGGTACATCTTCGCTATGATCGGATTGCACACTTTCTCCAACTCTTTCTGCTTGTGCTCATATTCATCCTTCTCGGCCGTCTGATTCCCATCCACCCAAGATATCACCTCAGAACACTTGTCGCTGATCAACTTACGATCCGACTCTGAAATCTTATCTTTCACCTTGTCATCCTCAACAGTCTGCTTCATCGAGTAAGCGTAACCCTCCAGTGCGTTCTTCGCTGCCACACGATCACGCTGGTGTTCATCGTCAGCTTTGTACTTATCCGCGTCAGCCACCATCCGATCAATCTCATCCTTCGACAGACGACCCTTATCATTCGTTATCGTTATCTTGTTCTGCTTACCCGTGCTCTTGTCCACCGCCGACACATTCAGAATACCGTTCGCATCTATGTCAAAAGTCACTTCGATCTGTGGCACTCCACGTGGGGCCGGAGGAATCCCTGACAACTCGAATTTGCCCAACAGGTTATTGTCACGAGTCATCGCACGCTCACCCTCATACACTTGAATCAATACTCCAGGCTGGTTGTCCGAATAGGTCGTAAACGTCTGTGTCTGTTTCGTTGGGATCGTTGTGTTCCGCTTAATCAGAGTAGTCATCACCCCACCAGCCGTCTCCAAACCCATCGACAGAGGGGCCACATCCAACAGAAGCAAATCCTGCACAACCTCCGATTTATCACCACTGAGAATCGCAGCCTGAACTGCAGCCCCATACGCAACCGCCTCATCCGGATTGATCGACTTGTTCAACTCCTTGCCATTGAAGAAATCCTGAAGCAGCTTCTGCACCTTCGGGATTCGAGTCGAACCACCCACCAGAACAATGTCATGAATCTCACTCTTGTCCATCTTCGCATCGCGTAAAGCCTTCTCCACCGGATCAAGCGTACCACGGAACAAGTCTGCATTCAGCTCCTCAAACCGAGCACGCGTGATGGACGTATAGAAATCGATACCCTCGTACAACGAGTCAATCTCAATGTTCGCCTGCGCACTCGAACTCAAAGTTCGCTTCGCACGTTCACACGCTGTCCGAAGGCGACGGACAGCACGTTTGTTGTCCGAAATGTCCTTCTTATGCTTGCGTTTAAACTCCTGGATAAAATGACTCACCATCCGATTATCGAAATCCTCACCACCCAAATGCGTGTCACCGGCCGTCGACTTCACTTCGAACACACCATCGTCGATCGTAAGGATGGAAACATCGAACGTGCCACCACCGAGATCAAAGATCAGCACATGTCGCTCACCTTTACCCACCTTCTTATCTAGCCCGTATGCAATCGCAGCAGCTGTCGGTTCGTTGATGATACGCAAAACGTTCAGGCCAGCAATGGCACCCGCATCCTTCGTCGCTTGACGCTGACTATCATTGAAATATGCCGGAACAGTAACCACAGCATCCTTCACTTTCGTGCCCAGATACGCCTCGGCTGTCTCCTTCATCTTCGTCAACACCATAGACGATATCTCCTCTGGCGAGAACGTCTTGACCTCACCTTTGTACTCCACACGAACCTTTGGCTTACCACCTTCTTGGACTACTTCGAAAGGCCAGTGTTTACGATCGGCTGTCACTGATGGATCATCGAATCGCCGACCGATCAGTCTCTTGACATCAAACAC
Source organism: Opisthorchis felineus (assembly GCA_004794785.1). NCBI lineage: Eukaryota > Metazoa > Platyhelminthes > Trematoda > Opisthorchiida > Opisthorchiidae > Opisthorchis > Opisthorchis felineus. The sequence continues at coordinate 487,329 of SJOL01007550.1, forward strand.
GGTGTTGTTTGGATTCATTGCGACTTGATTTTTAGCGGCATCACCAATCAGTCGTTCGGCATCCGTAAATGCAACATAGCTGGGTGTCGTGCGATTTCCTTGATCGTTGGCGATTATTTCCACTTTTCCATGCTGGAACACTCCAACGCACGAATATGTCGTACCCAGATCGATTCCAACCGCCGGCATCCCGAACTAGATTTGACACAGCTCGCAGAAACTATTGCGGTCTCCTCGTGCGCGTTCGCTTATATACCGTTTACTACGACGGTCGTCTAGACGTGCCTCGAACGTCTGGATTGGCCTAGACCGATAATTCTAAGCTAATAGCAAATCGGCTTGTGTGCGTCGGCTGGGTACTTTTGACCAATGGTATGTTAGAGGTACGGTTGACCTTCAGCCGCTTTGCTGGCCTTGGTGGCCACATAATGTTTTTGCGCGCGGATGTGAATTCCCGATTCCAGGGGTGGGTTTCACATTTTGACTGTTTTTCCAGTTAAACCAATTTAATATGTCGAATTGCTTATACCAATTGTTTTTTTTCATTCAATTGGAAAGTGTTTGGAAACGGGAAGCAAACCAGTATGCCGCAGAGGCCCCTTCGAAGCCTTGGACTCAAACCCGACGTACAACTATTATGTCTGCTATCCTCTCTGGTTACACACCTCTCGGCTCCTCACCTTCGGAG
>SJOL01007550.1:490540-504713 GCA_004794785.1 Opisthorchis felineus
GGACCTGGTAAGAAGATTTTCAAGCTCAGAGCGAACACTTTTATTGGGCAAAATTTTTTCTCATTTCGTGTAGTAGCTGCGTGGAATAACCTTCCTCCGACGGTTGTCCACGCTCCTTCTAGAACCTAGTTCAAAGCACTATTAAACACTTTCCTATGCGAGTCCTCGTGCTGGCAAACATACTGCCCCGCGCTGAGAACTTAAAGAGCAGTGCTACACCCTTTATTCGCTTGTGTCTTTCAGGTGTACGACAGCCTCTGGACGACAAGAACAAAACCGACCCGGGAAACTTGGGCAAAAGCCTCGATCCTGTGTATCAATCCGTGAATCCGTGAGTTAAGGTCCAGTAAGCATCAGTGTCAATTGTTGTTGCTGCCTCTGATGATTAGCGGTAGTTTAGTAAGCAATTGGTGGGCTTCTTGTCGTGCATCTGTTTGCTTGATACGAAAGCATCTTCAGGGTACTAGGTTGATCGAGGTTTAAGGCAAACGGAGAACCATTTAACAAGATCGCTCCCAACTAGCTGACTAAATTACCATATAGTGTCGGTTAAGATTTCCTGTCTTTGGTAATTTCAACTAAGTCGACTTAGGATCGTACGGTGATGGAACGAAGATGTGAAATTTACTTGTATTTAGTCGTTGTCCAATTTAGCCAACCACCAGCGATAGGTTTGTACCCAACGTTCACGGGGCTCCATAGGGTTTATCCAGTCCCATCGTTGTTCCACAAGGATAATGGTTGAGTGGACTTGGAGGTGTCCATGTTAGGGAAGTATACTGTCTGCTGCTCTATTTATTGAGTGGTCCGTTCGAATACAACCGTAACCGGGGATTCTCACTTCCGTGTTCCCGATGTTTTAGTGAACGTCAGGATGATAGCAGTTTCATCCCAAGTAATCCCTTACTAAATTCACAAGATCTATTCCCATGACATCATCTGGGTTCGCGTCTCTACCCGTTTACCCCTTGGAGCACGCTGGTTAGTGTTAGTGGTTAGATGAACTATTCAGTTCATCTTCTGCCAGGCGTCTCTAGCTCCGCACTATCGAGCTGAGTTGTATAAGAAGCTCCTAGAACTCAATGTGCACAATGTTCATTTGGTTGTCGACTCTAAAAAGGTGAAAGAGGACGTGGTTATAGTCTTTGGTACTGTCTGCCTGGGTTCGCACGCACATCCCAATGAACACTGGATCTCGTCACGATCAGCAGTTCTGATTGAAGCCAGGAAAACCATACCAGTAAAGAACGACTATGATGGCGTGCGTAGATCCCTCAAACGTCGACAAAATTATTAACAGCGCTGGTGGTTCGTAAAAGCCCGGGGAAATACGGCCTTCTGGATCCGCGCAGATGCTCCTTTTCACCTTAAGTCTGACAGTTCGTCTAGCAGTGGTGCACTCTCGACCAGGAGAACTAACTCTCCGAGCCTCGAGCAATTTTAGAGTGTCGCTCGAGCCCCAGTGTATAGGTCAAGTTGTCTGAACCATCCCACAAGTTGGGCACCCAACATTTCAGGGTTGCGGGCAGTACCTTCCAGTAAGAGTCAATATCAACGGAGACTTCAATGAGCGGTTTCGCATCAGGGTATAAGAGCCTCTCAGTGGCCAGGCGAGGTGTGCGCATCGTGCGCGCCCCCGAAAAGCTCAGCAAAAAGCAGCAACGAATCAGTGCGTGCTCCGAACGAGCGACTATCAGTAATTGACCCACGCCACCTATAGCTATTGGCGATGTGGTCTATCTGTATTTTAGGCTGGCTTGCATGCGATAAACACCATGTGGCCATGCGGATTCGGTGGTTTCGGAAGTTAGTACTACACAGAAACAGTCTATCGTTAGCACATAAATGCAGCAGGCGTTCGCCGTTGTCCGTGCGTCTCGATTCCAGCTCAAGGCGACCAACCAGTTGAGCCTCAAGAACTACTTGCGCACTCATTTCCCCGGCAACCACAAAAAAATCTGAGCACTTAGCCCGCCACAACAATGCGCTGATAGCGCAAAAGCTGTCTTTGAGTATATCAGAGCTACAGTCTGTTGGGGCGTAAGTAGATACAATGAACAGACAACGATTATCGGCGCATTTACGGGGGACTCACAGATATTGTTGCACGAAGACAACTGTCGACTGGCAACCGTGCAACTAGAGAGCCATCAGCTCGGTGGCTTAGAACAATACCAACCCCAACAGAACCAACAGCACCGGCTTCTGGATCACCAGAGGTGCACAACCAAAAGCAAGCGAAAACCCATGGAAAGGTCGTTTCAACAACCGCACTGGGATCTTGAATCCTTCTCACCGACGGGCAGTACACTTACTCCGATTCCTGGCTTTTGAATGCTGCCTTGGAGTAAAACGGTGAGTTGTAGGCATATTTTTTAGCCCTGTCTAGGTCTTATGTTGGCATATTTCGATTGGTCCACTTGATTGTCCTAGCTATTAGTATCCTTGGCTCTTCAATTCAATTATCAATTGTTGCGTATGGGTGCAGGTAGTGGTATTTGCATCAGCTGACCTACCGTTCTCAGCATTAGCTTTGATGGCCCATAATCATAATGAGGCTCTCGGACCCTTATATTTAGAGCGCAGGTAAACGACACAAACTGAAATACAGTGCCTTTGGCCGCTGGAACACCCATCCGACATGCACAAGTTTGCCATTTCCAGACCCACATTGGGCGAGATGGCTCAGTGGTTAGAGCGCGGATTTACTGACCGGAAGGTCTGTGGTTCGAACCCGACCTCCGCATCTCGACTTCCCCTGTCCAGGCTTGGGCAACCTGGCAGTATCCCAGCCCTCATGTTTCCTTCTGGTGGCATGGCAGCTAGGCGCCGAAAGATTGTTACAGCTGAACGATTATCTTTTTCTTATCGTTTGCCTCTTGGTTATACAAGAGTTTTCCCACATCTCGAAAATGTAGGAAATAATTCAATTAAGAGGAGAGGCAGCGCACTAAGCCCGTTTAAGCTCCACAGCTTTCGCTCGATGCCTAAATTAAACCATTCTAGAAATGATTCTACATCTCTGTGATTCAGCATGGTTGATAATGAAACGCGGAATTTTTCCCTTCGTCTCTTACCTTCAATGTGGTTCCTAACGCAAACTTTTTAACTTTGACCCTATTCCACCGTTGCATTGTGACGTCACGCCTAAATGACAAGGATAAACATGTTCCGCTTTTCACTCCCACCAATGAGTTGAACACGCGTGCCAATTTGTGCCGCATATTCCGAGATGCGTCTCTGATTCATCTCAAACATTTCATCAGGTTGAGCACCTGCTGACAGTCCATACGCCGTAACCACACCAGCGATTGCTCGTTGTCTCTGCCATCAGGTAAAGGCAATTAACCCATCTACGATACCACCATCATCAGCTGTAAGAACCGCATACATGCGCCCAGCTGGGCCATGTCTAACCATTGGTGTCCCGTCTCGGGGTCCCCATCTAGACAGACGGCAATGACTAGCGCAGCTGAGTTTGCTGGTAATGCCTTTCATACTTCACTGCCACGTCATTGTTTGACCTCTCCTGGCTCGTTCCCACCTTTCACGTGGTTCCGTGAAAACAACCCTTCGAGGAAGTCGGTCGAATGGCACACGGAGCGCGTGGCCAAGTCAGCGCAACCTATGGGGTGTGATCAGTTCATCGATCGTGGGCGAGTAAGTGCTTCCGGAAACCATTCAAAGTACTTCAGCATTAATGATCCGGTGTTCCCTCCGGATTCGCGTAATGCCATGAGGACATCGATGGTCAAACACTGAAAGTCTTTTGACGTTCTCAGAGCGCAGCGGCCGGTTTTCTGACCCGTATAATAATATGGAGTGCACCGCAGCATTATAAATCCGACACTTGACGGATAAGCTGATGTCACGCCTGCGCCACGGGCGATGCAGGTTCACGAAAGCTGCTTTGGCTTTCCCAATCCGGATGGAAATTCATCTTTGACTATACCACTGAGAGCGATACAGCTGCCCAGATAGACGAATTTCTGTACTACCTCAATCGGTTCATCCTCAGGCATGACGCTAGGGTTCGAGCCAACCCAGTCTTGCAGCAACACTTTACACTTTGCAGGTGTGAAAATAAAAACGTTCAATTGTAACATCTTTCGGTGCCTAGCTGCCATGCCATCCGACGGCTGGGATACTGCCTGGTGGCCCAAGCCTAGACAGATGAAGCGGTCGCATTCGAACCACGGAACTTCCGGTCAGTAAATTCACCCTCTAACCACAGCCATCTCGCATGCCAAACCGTGAGGCAGAATTATTCAGATTACTTGATATTGTCTGCATTACCACGGGGTCAGATCCAAGAAAAGCTATGTCATCTATGTACTCGATATCTGTGAGCGGACACCCCGGGAGCACTTCAACCCCACAGGCATTGGAGGTTGATAGTGAGTCTTCCGTGATCGTATCATTGACGAAGTTGAAGGGGAAATTTGAAAGGGGACAGCCTTGCCTGACACTACTAGGTGTAGTGAACTCAGGCGAGAGCTTCCCGTAGACCTATACACATCCGCAGGAGTTGACGTACAGTGCCTTATGGAGGGTCAAGGATCTATGGGGAACACCTTTGCTCCACAGACACTGCCATGGTGCCATGTGGGCCACAGAATCAAAGGCAGCTTTCAAGCCGCGGAGAAAACCATTGTTGTTGTTGTTTCTGGAAACAGTGTCGCTGTTCCAGAATCTGTTGGAGGGTGAAAGTATGATTGATGCATCGTCTTGCAGGACGGAACCCAGTTTGGTTTTCGCGGATCTGCCTCTCCATGTGTTCAATCAACCGTCGAAGGATAAGACCAGAGAGCACCTTCGATGCCACAGCTACCAGGCTGATACCACGGTGGTTTTCACACAGCGTCCGCGTACCCTTTTTGAAGATAGGGATAACTGTCGACATGCCCCATTGTGCAGGCACTTTCTCTTCACTCTATATCGCACCAATTAGTTTTGTTAGATTGGTCATCAGGGATTCTCCGCCTTCTTTGAAGAGGGTTGGATAGAGACCGTCCGGTCCTGGTGCCTTCTCACGTTTCAGTGCGGATAACTTGTACTTTAGTTCTGCTTCCGACAGGCGATTAGGGTTTATATTCCACTCGCCCGTAGGCACTATTTCCATAGGCTGTGTTGCAGGAGGCCAGGTAAGTTGTTGTTTGAAGTGCTGTGCCCATCTTTATAGTCGACTTTTTTGCGAGTGAATTAGTGAGCCGCCTTTTTCACTTATCGTTTCACTGACCATTGTCTTCCTAGGGCTAGTCGATCGTATCAGTTCGTATTGGGCCTGGCTTTTTCCGATAGCAAAAGACTTCTCCATCTTTCGGGCTTTCGATGTCCCTCAGAGCTCTCGGTCTTTCCTTAGACTCTTCACTACTTTGCGTTTGATGGATTTGCGTGCACCATCGTACTCATTGCCTGTTGGTGTGAATTTCCCGGCATCAGTTATAACTAGCGATCTCGACGTTATCCAGCGGATGACCGACAGCTCAAATGACCGACTTGGGCATTCATATCGCCCACAAGGATCACAATGTCTGCTTCTTCCTCGATGAATGAGCCCGGATAACCCTCGATAGAAAGTATCCTTCTCAGCATCAGTAATACAGTCCTTTGGGGCATAAGCCGACACTACAAACAGTCACCGTTTTTTATGTCGAGGGGCATTGAGCCGGATAACCAGACGGCTTGAAGACGGCTCTTCATTGGGATCCAATCCAGCAAAGCGTGTTCAGCTTTGGGGATGAGTGCACCTACCACGCCATATATTCCATGAGTCATCGTTTGTGGTTTACCAGGCACACAGAGAGAAATGTGAAACAGCTGAGTTCGTCCTTTGCGTCCTGAGATGCATAACTATTCTTCGGTCTTCTATGCATGTTTCGGAGGCGCAGCATACATCAATTTTAAGGATGTACAAGGTTGCAGCGAGCATTGCCTGGTTTTCAATCTTATATAGAATACGGACGGTGAAAGATCCTATGCAGAAAGGATCTCGTGGATTTAGCAAGGTGTTATTTTGTTTATTAATAATGGATAGTGGGGCGCATAAGGCTCATCAGTCAGGTAACTGACAGTCAAATGGCCCAGCAACCTCAAACACTTTGAAGTCCTTTTACAAACCCCTAAATCGGGCCTACTTACTTGCCTTTAATGTTTGCACAGTTGAGCAAGCAGCTCTTGCTCATACACTGGATTCCTTCTCCATTGATGTGTACTGTCTGCCGGAAACAAGGATACAAGACGCAAGTACTGTGACTGAACTGACTGTCTCCTCGCTCTCTTCCAAGTTCCGGCTCCGCACCTCTGGTGATGCACAGGCCGCTGCAGCTGGATATGCGGGCGTTGCTATTGTATTGAGCGACCGAACGAAAGCATCTCTACTAGATTGAATACTTGTTGATGGTCGCCTCTGCGCGGTTCGTTTGGCAACGTCTGTGAGAAAATCTCGAGAAGGTGAGTCCATCACAGCCTGTCTATTGTATCTGCTTACGCTCCAACTGACTGTAGCTCTGAATCTGTCAGAGACAGTTTCTATGACACTCTAGGTGGTCTTTTACAACGGGCCAAAAGCTCAGGCATCGTCATGGTTAGTGGTGACACGAATGCCCAGGTAGGTAGACCAAGCTTTCCTGAGACCTGACTAGATAGTCTCTTTGTTTGGATACGAGATGCACGGACGACGAAAGTCGTCTACTTCAGGTGTATGCCGATCACAGACTGTTCCTTTACAGTACCAATTTCCGTAACAGCAGGAATCGCGTGACCACTTGATTCCCACCAACATACTAGTCCCGAATCCCAAAGGACCACATTGCCATCAATTACCGGTGCTGAACGTCGATCACTGCCTGCCGCTCCTTCTGGAATATCAGCGTGGACTCTGACCGTGCACTTGTGCGCTGCTGATTTTCATTCCGTTTCCCAGGTTTACGCAAAACTCGCACTCCTCGCTTAGCCGTTGAGAAGCTAATGGGCCGGGAAATTAAACGAAATTTTCAGAAAAGGCTCCCTGATCGCCTGCCGGGCCGTCCTATGTCGGATAGTAACGGCCACTGGAAGCAGATATCTACAGTGCTACTCAGAGCCTGAACTTCCGTTTGCCGTACCATCCAACCAACCTCATCCAAACATAAGACCGTGGCTTTGCTGCAGGCCCGGCGACAGATTCCTGACCGTAACCACAACTGAACCCAACGCATCATTCGACGCCAGGTAAAACTGAATGTCCGTACAGACTGAGGAGCTTGGTGGACCGGAAAGGCCGAATAAATGGAAAAGGTAAAAATGCTGTTCTACATGCTTCGTTCGACTGGTCTTCGGAAGCCTCTTTTAAGCTAAAATATCAGGGACCAAAATACTTCTGTCATATACAGCAAAGGGGAACATTTGGATCGCTGGGCGCAGCACTTCCGACAATTCAGTTGTCACCTGCTACCTCCGATCCGGACTACCGGTCTTCGAAATAAAGGTGGAGTGTGAATATGGAGCCTCCCTTCGGCCTCAGAAGTGTCCGAGTGTGTGCCTTTACTCAAGCGTCAGCGTGCTCCTGATCCTGACGCCATTATACCTGCTCTGTTAAAGGATGGCGGTGGGTTCCTGTCTAACCGATTTGGGTCTATCTGGGAGAAAGAGACCGTTCCCGATAACTGGGGTGAGTCGATAACAGTGCCCACTTTGAAAAAAATACTGGCAGTGAATGTAGTAACCACAGCGGTGTTAGTTTGACTCTTCGTAGCAACAAGGCTTCTGGCGTCACTAATTCTTTGTCGCCTTACGGCAGCATGCGAATCCTTGACCCGTGAGCATCAAGCGGGATTTCGACCGGGTAGAGGCTGCGTCGACCACATCTTCGCACTCCGTCAGGTGTTAGAGTAACACCACATGTGCAGACGACCCACAATCTTTGTATTCTTTGACTTCAAGGGTGCGCTCGATTCTATCCATCGGTCAATGCTGTTAGCCACAAATTTTCAACAGGATGTGCCCGGACATAATCCGATCCCTTTATTCGCATACTTCTTAGCGTGAGGATGCATGGTAAGCTCCCTAAAAGCTTCGCTATGAAAATTGATGCCCAACAAGACTGTCCACTCTCCATTTTTGTTCAACTTCGTCATTGACAGACAGACAGTAGTTCTGAGACGGAGAAGCACGGGTTGTATCAAGATCTGTCACGACTGCTTCGGTCAGCAAGAAGGACGGACATAGTAATTCCGGAGGGTGATATGAATGCCCGAGTTGGACAACTAAGTCCGAAAAAAGCACAATTAAGTGGTAGATTTGGATCCGGTGCTTAGCATACGGATACTAGAGAGCGACTGCTTCGTTTGTGTGCTGATCATTGTCCGTTCCTGCCCAGCACGAACGCTCACACCGAGTTACTTGGAGGCCACCAACCACAAGACTGTTGTGGGTTCAATAGCACTGTTTCGCTATCATTAACCGATGGAGAGCCCCAGTTAGAGATTATCGTTCCATATGTAGTACGCAACTTGACTCTGATGGTTCCATTGTGCGGTCCCGGTTATCATTTCGCTTTCCGTCAGTATTATATTTGACGAAGCAGGCCAGTTTTATCCATCAACTTTGACAAGTTTCAGTATCTCAAGGTTAACCAGCTGATTGGGCTAGAAAGCTACTGGAAGCGTATAGTCATGCGGATGACGAAGATTGGTTGGAGATTGAATGGAATGTTCTCAGCTGCCCAGCCCACCTGACTCAACAAAAGGAACACTGGATATCGTCGAGATCAGCAGATCTTGTTGCTGCCAGAAAGGCCATACCAGCAACTAGCGACTGTGATGGCGCACGCAGCTCCCTCAAACATCGGATAATCAGGAGCTTGAAGAATGACAGAGAACGCTGGTGGATTTCGAAGGCCCAGGAGATAGAGAAGGCTTTCGCTGCAGGCAACAGCTGCGCCCCGTTTAAGCTGATTCGATCAGCCGTCCTAAATGAGACGTGTCAACGAAACAATATGCGGAAAAGATGGATTGGTAATTCACTCATAAAACCGTCATCCTGAGCGATGGGTTGAACCATCCAATCCCTTCAGCTGGCCTCCTTCAACACAACAACCAGAGGAACCCATCTGCCCTGAATGGAACGTCGACACCAGTCCGCCATCAACAACAGAAATCCGGCGTAAGATATCATTCCTTCAATGCGACAAGGCACCTGTCCCGGATGGTCTGCACCCCGCGCTCTTTAAAGAAACTTGGAAGGTCCTGGTGGACAGTTTGACAACCACACTTCAGAACATTTGGAACGAAAACAGAATAGCAGTGGAATGGAGCTCCTCGACCGTCATCACAGTTTTCAAAAGGGCGCAAGAGCGTCATGCGAAAACCATTGTGGCATCAGTTTGGTACCAGTCGCATCTAAGGTGCTCTGTGGCACCATTTGGCGCAGGTTGATCGATTATCAGGAGGGACAGATTCGCGAGGATCAAGCTGGGTTTCGCTCTGGCCGAGGCTACATCAACCATATCTTTACCTTGAGACAAGTTTTCGAACGGTGCCACTCTTTCAAATGCACCACGTTGGTTGTTTTTCGTGATGTGAAAGCTGCCTTTGACTCGGTCGCTCGTCAGAACCTTTGGCAGTGTCTGATGATCAAGGCTGTCCCTTCCAAATTTGTATCCCTTGAGGCCACTGTATGCGAACTCCTGTGAGTGCGTACGACCATACGAGAAGCTTCCGCCTGATTTCACCACATCCAGTGGTGTAAGACAATCCTGTCCTCTCTTTTTCCTCTTCAACTTTGTTATTGATACGCTGCTTGACATTTCTCTGCCTGTCTCTGAAACCTCTGTAGTCGAAATCCCCCCTTGATGTTCGCTCACAGACATTGAGTATGCAGACTATGTTGCGCTCGTTGGCTCAGACCCTTCCCAAATGCAGACGATTTGAAGCAGCCTAAATAATTCTGCAGCATGGTTTGGCATGCGCTTCACATCTGAAAAGTCTAAATTGCTGCTACAGGACTGGATGGGATTAAACCGACACCTCATGCTTGCAGGCGAGCCAGTCAATGTGGTAGATCAGTTTATTTACCTGCGCACTTGTATGCGTTCCGGTGGACTGGTTGGAGACGAGATTACTGCTGGAATCAGGAAGGCTACCAACAACCGACACCTATGGAGCCAACGTGACGTCAGTGTCTGTCAACGACAGAGTTTCCACTGCGGCAGTGCGACCCATACTGCTTTATGAACCAGGAACGTGGCCTCTACACGCAGAGGACATACGAAAGCTGTCAGTATTTGACCACCGGTGCCCTTGCAAGCTTGTTCGGATCTGGTGCGGGCATCGGATTAGTAATGTTGAGGTACGCCAGATGGTCCTAGGAAGAGGGAACTCTCCCGCGATAGATGAAGTACTCACGCTTCATAGGTGACGCTGGTTAGGGTGTGTACTCCGCATGCCTGAAGACCGTTTGCTTCGCAGAGCTCTTGTCTCCCAACCCTGTGCTGACTGGAAGCGACCAAGAGGTGGACAGTGTATGTCCTGGGAACGAAATGAAAACACTAACCAATAAACTTGATCGGGTCGACAACTGCCGCCTCCCTGGATGGGGACCCCGAGACTCAACTCACCAATGGTTAATGACACTGGCGAAAATGGCCCAATCGCGCAGCCAACGGTGCTCGTGCATCAAAGCTATCGCCGTCAATACGTAGCTATTCAGTTTCCGAAGTAACAGAACATGCCATCGCCTCCAATGCTTGGCTGTATGTCCGACACTCTCTCGTTTTCCGGTGATGAAACTGTAGCAGCTGGGACTAATGTACCCTTGGTACACGCTATATAGCTGATAAATTGATTGATCCAATTGTTGGCCCTTGTGGCATGAGATTATTTGTAACTGTGCACTTCATCGTTGTACGTGGGTCGGAATACTTCCAGGGCGTCCACAGTAGGACGGTTACGGTCATCAGCCACATGTTACACCCCCATTCTGGAGGACCAGAACGTTGTTATTCAGACCTACGTGATGACAGATGCTCTTTGAGTGTCACACTTACACTCCCGTGAATAGCTCAGTTGGTACTGGAGGGACACAAACCATCACAAAGCATCAAGGCTCATTCTCTTTCCTTATCGCGGGTAACCTCCGGTAAGAATATTAGGTTCTCCAAATGTGTTTCTAAGGGCCGTATGACTCATTGGGACATCTAGACGGAGGAGTGAATATTTTAACATGTGAACCTCTTCACCAGCTACCACCACTGGAACCCAATAGCTGCGTCAAAGCGTGAGGAGCGCCCCCAGGGTGTGATAGATCCCTCGTTTGAAGACAACTGGCCTTAAGTATTGTCCACTGTGTCCATCGGTCAATTTCAGGAACACCGATTATCGCTCTCAAGCGAACTTCATTAGTGCACCTCCCACCGTCAACCCAGCTGCTGTGGCAGTGGCCCCCTGTCGTTGTCCGAACGAACTACTTTCTCTTAGTTCGGTCAAATTTCCTTTCCAGTAGGGACTCTTGTAAGTGTATCGGCATAGACTGTTCACGTTCCACTTGAGTTGACCACAAGATATGTGTTGCTTTCACATATCTCGTCGCTCGAAATTAACGGTAATGTGGGTTTTAGTACAGTGATGTCATCTCGTTGTAAGCCTGTGATAGCCTTCAGATTTGTGGTTCGACAACACTGTGTGGTCGTGGCGAATTAGATGCTAAATGTAAAAAAAATTGACAATAATTATCAATCTGTAATGCCATTTCGATTCCTATCGTGTGCGACTGGAGTACCGATAACCTAATCTCTTTGTAATTGACTGCAACCGGGAGGCGTGAAACTTCTGTTGTGATTTTTTTGCCAAATTGTGGCCACCTCGGGCTGCAATTCCCTACAACGCTGCCTTCCTAGTGGTCAATCAGACTGGGTGCGTCCTACTGTAAGCAGATGCGGAATTAGTGATTTAGCTTAATCGTGATTGAACAATCACGAACATCTACAGCGTGCTCGTGTTAAAAACTAATCGGATGTATCCCGATGCGTTTTTATTCCTTTCCGTCCTCACTATCATCTTTCGCATGAATTAGTCAAAGGCAACCCCCTTCCATCAAACTCATAGGACTGGACATGCGTCATAATTGTGTAACGGCAGATACTACTGACGAGGCATGCGAGTAATCTGTGGTCTTTTCGAAGCTCCGCCCCGCGTCTAATGGAAGGTGAAGTTTATTACGGAACTTGTGCAACTGCTTTGCAGTGTTCGTTTACAATTGCGTGATACTCAGTGGATATCCATGAAAGTTCAAGAGGACGTGTGAGAATGTTCAGTTTTTAAAAACTGTGTACGTATTAGACATTTCTGTTTTTCCTATTCAGTAGTTTGTAACTGCCTAGTTGGTGTTTGCTAATAAACGACTTCGCGCCGAAGGACTTGCCTCCTTACGCTTGCAGGTTAGTTACTGTCCTTCAAATATCCTTGACGGTCGTCTTGTTTGCAATGTCCTTTTCACCCCAGTGTGCACGATGTGCTGCTAGTGAGGATGTCCGCTTTAGTGCACGCGCCCTCACTTGTGAGCACTGTTGACCTGAGGTCGACCCGCTTGACTAATCAAATTCTATTCACCTTGCTCTTCACTAGTCATTTTTGCATTTGTCTCTCCCTTTCTCTCCTTGTAAGTGGATTCGTGTGCGGCTCATCGGAAATTCAGTACAGTCGACATCTCTCAGATATCTGCAATTTTACATTTCCGGTAGTTAGACCTGACCCTTGCAGGGTACATCGAAACCTTCTCAATGCTCAGTTTCTTATGTCAAACACATGCAACGCTCGCCGGTGATAATGAAGTCATCTAACATGACTGGAATTTTTCCCAAAGCGGCCAGCTTACGATGACGGTGACACTAATTCGTTGTTACACAAAGTAAAAAGTGATCATTTCAGAGGAACAGAATCCCATCCTAGTAGAAGATGTAAACATCTTGGATCAAACGTTACTTTTATCTAATAGAAAGAATGAGAACAATGATTTTGCACAATTCGTTTGGGGAATAATGACCGAAGATGATCGGATGATCTGTCATTTAGGGTGCACACAGCACAAATGTTTAACGGGTTTTGTAAGCATCAGGTTCTCAACGAGGATTTTGAAGACCTTAGGTGTAACGCTTGACTACCCTGAAAATTTCATCAAGAAGAATACTATAAACGAAGGGTCCAGATGGTGTCTTGCTGAGTCTCCCGTCAAAAACAAATTATTATGCTGATGAGTATATTACTAGAAATAGCTCGAATTTGTATTCGGCAGCGCGTGCCAGTGCGGCTAGCGGCCGCGTGGCGCTGCAGTGTCCAGTGAGAATGACGGACCATCGTACACCCAGTCCCGGTCCGGACGAAACATACAGCGGATTGCCTAATAGGACAAAACTCCACGTATCAACTGCCACATACAATATTATATATATAGGCAAACATTACGAACATTCGTTTGGTGGGGAAGACTGAAATTGCTAATCAATTACACTATACTACTGCTATATCAAAAAGTTCGAGGAAGTCGCCGCTTCAAATGTTCACTCCGGGCGTTGGTCGACGCTGGTGTGTTGAGCTGCATTAGCGAGCACGCTGGCCCAACACGTCGAACTGTGAGGTTGCATTGGGCATACGATCTTGGATAGAGTGAAGGGGAAGTTATTTCACTTCCTGGGGTGGACGTAATTGTTTCGTCTTTGTCAAGGAGCATTCGTGTCTCCGCAGATCTTGACATACCAGTGGCGCCAATGACAAGTACCTGGGGAACTCGGAGACGTTGGACTGCCTGTGCCAATGTGACGTTTGAATTTTAGCATCAAACACCCTACCAACCGACCCATCGAAGCGGACCAAAGCGCCGCAGTAAATCTTGGAATGAGGAGCGGAAGCAGAGCTCTTATTTTTCGAGGCTCCCCTGCACATCCCAAGCACACTCAATCACGCTATACATGTGTATACTCCAATGCTTACTCCAATACGAATGAGCCACTTTGCTCGTACTCTGATATTACTAACTACTTTCACCAGTAGCTTAAAAATAGTACTCATTTTAATCGCGTAGCTACTTGTTTAAATTCTGCTGTACCGCATATTCACTTACATTATACTATTTATGTATTCCAGCTGCCCTTGCTATAGCAACCCCAATCCAAACACCCTACAAACATCGGAGTGGACCA
>SJOL01007550.1:504910-526807 GCA_004794785.1 Opisthorchis felineus
ATATATATATATATATATGCAATGGGTATATTAATTTGAAGATAAATAGGTTGAAAAATGAATAACTATGTCAGTGGTGAGGAGGGAGTGTTGTCAGGGCGCCTTCGTTAATGAAAGATGGATTGTATGCTTTGATTGTGTATTGAATAACGGAGTCCATGTAGGTATATGGAGTGAGGTTGATCAGGGTTTCCAGTAGCACATGTCTGATGAGTAGTACAACGTCTCCAGGAATAGGAAAATCGGGTTCAGGTGGTGGGAGTTTGCAAATTCAGAACAAAGGTGTGCCTTGGCAAAGGTCTCTGCAACATCTATGGGTAGCTGGGAACAGTGGATATGAGGAAAGGAAATAACTTGGATGATTGTCGAATGTGTAATGTTTTTTATGGACGTCGCCGGCAGATAAGGTTCACACTTGATTAAGGCAAGTAGTCCCTCGTCTGAGGAATGTGAGGATGCCCAGAATAGTTTTGAAGGTAGTTTGATTTGTTGGTCAACCATTGCAGCTTTACCAATGGGTTGACCAGTATCGATTCTTTTAAAGAATCCTCAGTCTTGCTTTGCAATGTACATGTAGGGAGCGGTGTTGAATGAGATGGCATGTTGTGGAGCAGAGGATGGAGAGTAGTTTAGAAGGGTACGGTTTTATCGAGGTGGTGTGGTATCGAACAATGGGGGAAACGCTGGCGAGGGTGTGGAACGGGTCTTCCCAGGATCCTAGTCTTTTCTGTACGTAAACAGTCCAGTGGTGATGTTGGTAGGAGGGTAATGGCATGAGTGGACCAATTGTCTCCGGGCTTGTATGCTGCGACAGGTAAATGCTGTCTTCGTCACCCACTGAGGTTGTAGTGGGCGAATGATCATGGATATAGGGCGTGGGACAGAACATCTGATCCGGGTGGTTTGGTAATGGTATCCTGATCGCATCCGTCTCTCTGTTGGTACGGCTGGCATTCCGACATTTCCAGTGACAAGCACACAAGGTACGCAGAGGATCAGGAATCACACTGCCAACGTGGCTATTTAATTGGAATGTAAAACATCTCGCATATATAGATAGCATCTCTGTCAAGGTTACAAAACACAACATCCAAAGGTATTATTGTTTGAAATGAGGACACGTATGTGTTCTAATCATGTGTCTTCCTGGTGTTTGACGTGCATGTTAAACGGTTCCACTCCGAGTAGTCGTTCGAAGTCATTGACATTCACGTGAGCAATACGTGACTCCTCCATCAATGCCGCATATTTTGTAGAAATAATTGTGAATGCTGTCCGGAAAGTTGAACTGTTCCATAAATGTCATCTGCACAAATGATTTTCACACCAAGAGACTTGCCAGTAGTGAGTGGACCTTCAATTCACAAGGTGGTTTTTTCTATGAATCTTCTGATTCGTAACTTTTGAAACACCATCGATGAATTCGTGGGGTTTGATATGGTTTTTATTAGAAAGATCAGGGACGAGATGGCTCAGTGGTTAGAGTGCGAATTTACTGACCGGAAGGTCCGTGGTTCGAACCCGACCTCTGCCTCTCAACTCCCTCTGTCTAGACTCGGGCTACCTGACTGTATCCCAGCCATCGTGCTTCCTTCGAATGGCATGGCAGCTAGGCACCGAAAGGGTGTTACAACGATTAGAAAGATTATCGAACTAGGTGTCAGTTTCATCGAAACCAGTAAAATTTTGACAATCTGTGCCTGTTCCGTAGTATTGTTCGTATGGTTTTTGTTTGTTCTTTGACGAGCACCTCATTGTATAGTTTGAGGCATAGTTTATTAACCTCTAGCCATTGGTTTCCCCAGTCATTGTACAGCTCAAAGCGCTGCTTGGATGATAGGTAATTCTCAAGGTCGTCGATAGTAATACTGTCGTATAATATCAACATGTCCATTATGTAATCTATTTGTTGCTTTCTTAAGACAGCTGTAGGTTTATCATTTTATCTCATTTCTCTCCCGCCTGCCAGACATGTACTCTGCCAGCTAAGCTACCGCAGAGTGTCACCAAATTAGAGCATGTGCACTTGAGTTCACATTGATTCGCCACACCTCTGGTTAATAGATAAACAGCTGATGCCTGGAAGTGTCCCCATTTGAGCCGCTTCAATTTTGGGCAAGATGTTGATATTGTCCTGATACCCAGAACACACTTGTTTCCAACTGGTGTAGAAGAGACGGTGGTTTGCTTAATGTTGAATGTGGAGACCGGATGTCGTCCTTTTAACAACAGGCCTTCTCAACAGTGGACTAAATAAACCAGTGATGAGTGAAAGTCCCGCCTGAGTCCATTTCTAGTCTTTCTGAGACTGGGGGGGGGATTTTTCCACTTCAACTTTCTGATGTTGCCATGTGTGTGTCAGCATTGCCATTTAGAGAATGTCATTGACAGACAAACTACTGATTTCCTCAGAACAGTAGTTTACTGGGAAGGTATAAACGTCAAATGTGCTGTCCGAAACAGTCGAAATTATGGATGTAAAACAAAGAATGATCTAAGTCCACGATTATGAATTGGGTTCGACGCGACTTCAAGTTGCCACTGTGTTTTTGGTAGTTCGTGATTCACTATGAAACTTCGCGTTTCCTATTGGCTGATGTTTGAACGGTAAAATGCTGGAAAATTTCGGCAGTCCGCTTTTGTTGGACCAATTTCAAAATTTGTGTTATGTACTTCGTTGGTGAACACTGACCTGCGAAACAGTCCTTTATTTGTGTTACCAAAATATCATGGTGCAGAGTAGTTCTTGGTCTGTCGACTACCAACGCCCCTTCATTTCCTTTCCTAACGAACCAGAGAACCGGAAAATTTTAACGCCATCTTGCGCAGCCTCTCGAATTCGCGTCAACCACAGGATGCTTGTTTGCTAGTGCAGTCATAAAGAATTCGTTGTTTTAAAATCTGGGCCCAAGCTATCCCTGTGGCATGCGTCGGTTGGCAGCTTGCTGTGTCACTGGACTTCCAACCGAGTAGACAAATATCACATAGTCAAATCGGCAGCGGGTTTCTCGCTGGTGTGTACGTCAGACTGACTGACTGGAGACAGCTCATTATAAAGCGAAGTCTGATCCTCGAACCAACATTCGCTCGATTCCCGCCTTCTACCCGGACAGTGACAGCCGTGTGACTATCTTCTGGATACACGTCAGTATCAAAGTGATTTTCGTCTAAATGCAAGAACAATGATTTCGAGAACATCGTTTGGATCCAGTTGAACAAATTCGTAAGCATCAGGTCCTAATTGAAGATTGCAAAGAATTCATAAGTGATCAGGATCCCTGGTTCAAACGTCACCTCTAACACAGCATGACAACTGTCCGCCATTTGCGGTCTGATTCTTTTCGAACCTAAGCAAGTGATTCGTCCGACGACAGTGATTGTTCAGGTACTCCATAGACGAATTGGCAGACAGTGCTGATTTGGAAGAGCCTTACATGTGGCGAAACAATTTTCGTTACTACTGGTGCCCTTGAATATACAGTGATTCACATCTTGCTTAACGGAGACCAATTTCACAGGTTTTGTATGCATCCGCTTCTCAACGGGTATATTGAAGACGTTAGGTGTAACGCATGACTACTCTGAAGATTTCAGTACATGGGCGGAAACAAGAAAAACATGTGAAGCGGGAGAGTCAACTGGGGTCCAGGTGAGTCTTCCGTCAAAACCAAATTGGTATGCTGAAGATTGTATCAGTAGAAATCACTCAAATTCGTATCCGCGCTGCACGTGCCAGTGTTGCTTCAAATCGTGTGAAGCTGTGGTAACCAACAACAGTGAAACATCGTCGTACACCAACGTTGAGTCTCCATCCGTACAAAATACAGAGGATTGTATTTATGTATATATACATATACGAATACTCACCATGTGATTGATTTCCAAGTATTAGGTTGACCTCCTCGGGTTTTAGCGGAAAAATTGAAACATTGAAAGAGTAAATGAACAACTAGACTCAGATCCGGATTGGAAAACGTTTCAGTTTATGCCGATTCTGGATTGAGATGGGGATATTTGGTGATGGCCATTCTCACACATGAAAGATTGAGCGGAAGATTAGGAAATTTGCAAGATGGAATTCAAAGTTTTGCCACGCCGAGGGTATTAGCTATCCGACTATTCAACCACCGAGGGTGGCTTTCATGGTGGCATGTGGCGTGCCAAGGGCTGGTCAACAAACCCTCATGTGTGCCGTGACTGGTGTAAAGGTCACCTGTGTTCTGCCGCGTGCATCCGTGTGTGTCTGTCGCGCGCTTCACACCCTTCAAACCTGAACTTGGGGAACGTTGTGATGGGACAAGACGGTATCTTGCGTATAAAACTCGTTTGCAAATGAACCATGTTTATCTCAAGTAGATGAATCCAATCTATGCTGAAAACCGGGAAGCACTGCACTGCCCAATGGCTAGTCGTCACCATTGTGTTGGTGATAGGATATTTTGAATCGTTGGTGACGTTGCAACATCCCCGTGAGTATCGTTACTGTATTAAATGGTTGCTTGTCCGAAGTCATTTTCGGGTTTTAGCGGAGAAATTGAAAGATTGAAAGAGTAAATAAACAACCAGACTCAGATCCGGATTGGAAGACGTTTCAGTTTATGCCTATTCTGGATTGAGATGGGGATGTTTGGTGATGGCCATTCTCACACATGAAAGATTGAGCGGAAGATTAGGAAATTTGCAGGATGGAATTCAAAGTTTTGCCCCAAAGCTACATGTTTGTTGAGATGTCACGACAAACAACACAACATTATCTCGAGTAAAATGACTCGAATCTCCACGAAAGTTTGAAATTCTCAACATCACCTAGCGATCAAGGAAATGCCAAGTTCATGTATGTGCTAGCCGGCATTCAGTACACAACGTGATCAAGCTTCGATCACTGGTATCATGTTGTATGACTGAGCGAATACACTGGAAATCGCCTGCAAAGAATAAGTAATTACTCCCGAAATTATACGACAAAACTTGTGGATATTATCTATAATGTATGGCTAAATTCCAATTTCTCTCGGAACAATAAAAAGTTTTAGCGGATGGTGAGCCAACTCGGATGATGAAACGGATGAAACGTGTTCTCTAGCTAAATTGTCTCCACGGTGACGGCTTTGCAGATGATCTGAGGAATTCTTCACCTCCTGCACCGTTTACTTGCATTTTGTGAGTAGTGAGAGTGCTTTAATGTTTCTATCCCGTATGTCGTCCAGCAGGAACTGTGCTAACCAGCCGAGAAGAGTTGTGCGGCTGTGGACCGTTTGTTAGGCAGTTTGGAAAAGCAACGCATGCACAAAAAAGTGGCCTGTACTTAGCTGCGACCACTTGAGCGCATATCTGGCTGCATCGCTTATAGTCTTCTGCGAGCTTGCCCCTCTGAATACTTGCGCGTACATATTGCAGCCCCTGAAACATATCAGCCTCTGGCCATCCTATCCCCCACTCATCCATTCCAACCGAGGTAAATGTGCAATTTAGAGCAGCTCCATCCATTGCAGGTGGATACAGAACCCATAGCATTTACAGCTAACATCAAGGATAAAATCACCAATAAATGGTCCTCGGAGTGAAAGCTCGATGTGCCGGTGAAATCAGCATATTGTCATTGTGTGTACCAGATGCGTATCATCGTAAAGAGTATGGTCGTAGCGATGCTTTTTACAGCGAACAAACTCTCGCGAGATAAAATCTCAAGCCAAAAATAGCCACATAAGATCCATCGATCCGTTTCCACAGCGGAGCATTTCCTGGCCTGACATGTTGAATGCCAGAGGGGCAATAGTTCTATCATCCACCATCTGTCCTTTCCATTGAACCGAACGAGCATATTCCACAGGCGGATTCCTACAGGTTGTCACAAATCCAACCCAGACTAGATTACGTAAGCATGTGCTTTTCGCAGATAAGGACACACATCGATTGAAACTAGTATGAGTAAATTCACCGAAAGTGCATGTCGCTGATGGTAACATTTTCACACTTGCGGACTTGGTCTTCCTCAGATGTACGCAGAGGCGCTTCCATCTCAATGCCCCGTCTCCAATCCGAGATAAATCTTGCCCTCAGAAGTGCGAAAAAAATCAGCAGCCATGCGATTCAGATCGCGCCAACCCTGATTGACTAGCGCGCGGAAGCATCAGGTGAACAATTTAATCACAGCGTATTCCATGGAATTTTCCGAAAAAACTCCGACCGTCTGTCTCACCACAGTGAAAATGGAACAGGAACAAACCAGTATAAGCAGAGTACCATTTAAAGTCACTAGGGTCCTACAAAGCAGTGGAAGGATGGCCAGACATCTTGGAAAATTCCGATTATCCAATCGTCCGGAGTAGAGCATCTATTTGTTCCCATCTCGGAGAACCTGGTCTATATTCACTCCCAACATGACCGGATTATATGTATGTGTATGTGTGTTCATCTTTGTTGGTGTCTGTCGATTTACAGACACCGGCCTGCATAAAATGACCTTGCCCAGCACTTTTTTTCCAGACCGGGAAGCCGGAAGCAAAACACTAGCCAAGTCGCGCAGGCTGTACACATTTGTCGAGTCACTGATATCACTTTCAATTGGTGGACCGGCTACTACTGAGTTGCAACCCCTCGAGTGAGCAAGGGTTGGTAAGCACCCACAGGCGGGATTCCCGTATCTGGTTTGCACAAACCACTTGTACGCTAGGTTTAGACATCAGCTGATTTAGGTACCAGTTTGGCGACCTTGACTCGGACGTCAAACTAGGTCACAGAATGTTAGTGCATGATATTGGTATTCGAATAAACCATCCCGAAGTTTGGCAACAGGAGTGGGCTGGTGAGTCGATACTTATGCCCTGTTAACCGCTTTCCAAACTAATATGCATGTGAGAGTAGAATGAAATGAGCAGAAGAGAGTGAAGGCGCCTACGACTGGCTTAGCAGACCTCCGAGACAGATAACACAACGCAATAACTCAGTAGCTGCAACGTGAGTGATGGTCACGGAGGGCGCAACACACTTATCAGACGAGAGTTGTCAGGTCTGAGTACCACGAATTACTCACTAAAGTCTAACACGAGTACCATCGTTAGAATTTTGCATGTCTCCGTCCTATCAGATAATTATCTAGGGAAATTTCACGCTCAGAAGTGCTTCACTCTCTACCCCCGCTATGAAGTGTAGCAGATCCACATATGTACTGGTATTCTGCCCAACAGCACAAGAAAGTTGTCACAGAAGTGGGATAGAAGAAGCGAATACCTGGATTGTCGTTGCCTGTATCAATCTACAAAGCTTTCTCTTCCTCGTTTATTTTCGTGCGTTTTGTAGCTGATCACTAGTTTGTAACTCTGGCATTTTCTCCGTCATATGGAGCCACATCTTCCTGTTCGGGTTTTATTCATGAACCTCGATTTTCGACCCGAACAGTCACAATGCGAACAAAAACATGAAGCCTTTTGACTGGGCTCGAGCTCCTGACCTCTGACCTACCAGACGTGTACTCTGCCAAATAATCGACCGTAGAATCTCATCCAAGTCGCACATGTGCCACATTTCTGGTTAATGGATGAACAGTCGATGTCTGACAGTATCCCTCGTGAGACTGTTCAACTTTGTGCCAAATGTGTATACTGCCCAGGTAACCAGAAGGCATTCGTTACAATTTGATGTAGAAGAGACGGGAATTTGGGAAACCAGCTGCTTTTTTTCGATGAACGGCCTTCGCACCATATTTTCAACAATAGGCTAGCCAAAACAGTGATGAGTAGAAATTCCGCTTGCGTTTATTTTGAGTCTTGCCGAGACTGAGGCGCTACACTAGACACATTTTTGAGGAAAAATTTCCAAATCGATTTTGTGATAATGGCATGTGTTTTTCGTTTGTTCAGCTGTAGCACCCTTTCGATGTTTGACTGCCATGCCACCAGAAGGAAGCACGAGGGCTGGAATAGTGCCAGGTTGCCAAAGCCTAGATAGAGGATGTCGAGATGCAGAGGTCGGGTTCGAACCACGGATAATTGTTTGTGGAAAATCTCGGTAGTCTGGTGTTGTTGGACCAGTTCCAAAATTTCTTTTATGTACTCCGTGGATCAAGAACGACTTACGAAAGGGTCTTTTATCACTGTCGTTAAGTTTTCATAGTGCAGGTTAGTTCTTGTTCTGCGAACTACTAACGACCCTTCATTTCCCTTATTAGTGAAGCAGAGAACCGGAATAATGCAACGCTATTTTGTGCGACCTCTCAGTGGACAGGCTCATATTCGTGTTAACCACGGGATCGTTTGCATGCCGATACAGTCATAAAGAATTCTGTGCTATACACTTCGGCCCATACTGTCCATGTGACACGCGTCAATCGGTAGTTTGCTGTGTCAATGGGCTCTCAACCGAGTAGACAACTAACATACAGCCAAACCAGCATCCGTGTAAAACATTTGAGTCAGGGTATTTTGAACGTTGCTACTCCAAATTTCACTGAATGATGATAATTCTACCTCAATAGGCTAAACGGTCAAGATGATAGGGTTTGACAAGGCAACCCGTTCGTTGCTGGTGTGTACGCTAGTTTGAGTGAGTGGCCCCAACTCATCGTAACGAGAAGTCCGAAAATCGAACCAGTATTTGCTCGATTCTTCCGTTTGTCCGCGAATTGTCTCAGTCGTCTGATTTCTTCAGAATAAATCAATCCACCTGTTAGCAGCATATCCATTTGCCCATTTTCTGGTGGCTCGTTGGTTTGGGTGATCACGAAATCAACGTAGGCTGATGAAGTTAGAGCCTGCAATTCGCACAAATACTGACTGGTTTGGGATGAGGATGTGGTTGTAGTCGTTCACCTCCAGGACCAGCTCCGTTCATCTTGAAGAAATAGGCAGGTGTCGTCAATATTGTACCCTGTGTCTGCGCCCTGAAGACTATGTTGTCACCGTGATTGATTTGCTAGAGGTGGTAGTTGGTTGCGAAGTCCTCGGTACATGGATGCAGCCAAACTAAATTCAGCCCAACAGTAACACATAGTGATTTTGAACACATCGTAAGATATCGATGGGAATATTCCAGACGACTCCATCTATGAGGAGAAATCGTAGGGAATAAACTACACCAAGTCTCGAATGTGACACATTACCCGAAATATTAATGAAGACTATTCAACTGTCCACGACTGATCTCGCCATTCTTGGAACTCACCAGTCGAAGACGAACATCATTAGCGGCAGATTCATTTGGGTCTCCCGTGGGAACCAAATTCGTACGTAAATGAGCGTATTTCGATACACCAAGTTTACCTTACTTCGTCGGAAATTCGTAAATTTTGAACTCCCTCTGTCGTCTGGTATTTGTGATCTCAGTCGTCAGGACATGAAATGGGCTCGCCAACACAGTTAGCTAATCCCTTTGAAAGTAACTGGCGAGATGAAGAAAACACTTCAGTGCTAGTGTCCAGTGATTCCTTAGGCAAACTCAGAAAGTCAAGCACGAGTTTCCTGAATTTACACTCCAAAGCCCAGGTTTGGGAACTGCAGCACCGAAGTGCAGTTTTCCAGTGGGTGAAACATGTGCAGTTATGACGGCCGTGATGGAATGCAATGAAGACGGGCGTTGTCCACAAATAATAGGACGTTCCTCTGCGTTTATGATGGCCCGCTTTAACTGAGTGTGTTGCATCAGGTGGTTCGATATTCGAGACGTTGCGATACGTTGTTGTCCAAACGAAGCACACTACTCATAAGGTTCCAGTAGATTGCAAGTCTGACGGTATCTAGGGGATTGCGCCTACGTAACGAACCCCAAGAAAAACGGAACCCGTCGTGTACTGTCGAAGGGTTTTCAGCAAACTTATGAGTAGTGTATAACGTCAAGACAACAGGATTCTTCACTGGTGAATCCTCATTAATTTCGTGACTTTATACAACCCATGTCGAAGATCTCCGGAGGTTATCCAGCCGACTTAAATGTTTGAATAGACGAGAAAGACGTCGGAGATCAAGGTATCAGACACATCCTCGCGAAGATGGAAGTTGTTCGCCACTGGTGCCCTTACTCAGTAGTAGAGTGGTGCGATTCTTGAATTTCCCATACTCTCTTTGGATGCATGGCTGAGCTAGATGCTCTTGCTCGACACGACTTTTAACACAATTTTATCGGCCTTAAATATGTGCCTTATATTCATCCATCAGGCATGGAAATTCGTGATGGTTTTGCCAAGGATCCCTGTGGGACACTGTGTACCTTGACACACACCTACAAACATAACAAGACAAAGCGCTTTGTAAACTCAGCTACTACCCCTCTTTCGAACACTGAAACAATCTCCTTGAAGTCTTGAAAGGCATTTGATGAGGCCTTCCAGCTTTTGTTGAAACTGCGGTTTCCAAAAAGAAGGTCTAACCGCGGAGTTATGGCGTCTCCCAAAGTAACCAAATTATTCCGGTTGAACCCAGAATTTCTGGTCAGCTCGTAGATGGTAAGTCTTGTTTGAAAGGCATTACCTAATCGCTGTTTTTTTTTATAAATTACGTTGCGTGAAAAGTTTGCCTTAAATAGAGGATTACTTTCTGGAGGTATGAACCACCAGGGGACGACTTAGAACCACTCAGAGGCTCAAAGGCCCAGCTAGCTTTTCACTGGGTGCATTAGTCAAACCAGGGGGGACGTTCACCAAGTATTTATGAAACAACCGGCGATTTGGATTTTGAAACGCACATGTGAATCCCTTCCAGTGTTCACTGACCAGAGGTCAAAAGACGATTATCAAATTTAACCTTCAAGCCAGGCATGTTGTGTTTCAATCGACTGAAAAAAAGCTGAGGATCCATTGGGATATCACTGCAAAAAAGGGTTTGGAAAACTGTCAATAGCACTTTTGACATAAAAGCCTCGTGAAGCAAAGTGTCTTGATGGCAAAATCCGTCGAGATTTACAACAGACTGATCAGCATTGTAATCAACTTGAAATTGGGCAGGAAATAAAATACTCCTCCTTTAATCATGCAAGCCACTTCAAATGGCCACACAATGGCTGGCTATTCGAGTCACGATATCTCAGTCCGAAGTTTCACCAGTCAGTTAAATTATTTTTATTCTTCCTCTGAACTACTTATCGGTTGATAGTAGTCTGAGATGTAATTTCCAACGGGGGTTGCGAACCGCAAATCTACGGTGAAATGCAGGGAATCACGTGCAGCCGCTGAGCGTCATCAGCACGGTGCATCCCATGAAACTTCAGGAAGTTTCGAAACCGCAACCTGCCAACCAGTAGCTGGAGCAATTAACCAAGTGACCACAACAGACTAATCTAAGGTGTGACTGGCTTTCCAATATCCCTATGAACTCTGGCGGCTGGCTCAACAACATGCGTCTCAAGCCATTTGCAACTCTACTCACCCGTCCTGCCTCATGAACCTAACTCTCCTCCCCCTCAACTCAATCCAGCTGTGAAGACCAGCACATGTGCCCGTGATTTAGACAAAGTCCCGTTTCCATATCTCCAACGAAATTGCACAAGGTACCCCTCTCGACTGACTGTAAAGGGCTACTTTGCACTGATGACTTACAGGAATGGTGCGGTAATCCTTGCACTTCACAATGTCATACCCTCTTGGGTTGAAGCCAATCTCCCCATAAGCTCCCAGAACACCTTTCGTGTGTCCATCCGAAACACATCCCCTCCCCTTTCATCTCTTCCCCGTTACCGTGATCACTCAAAGAATTTGGTGTTTGGGTTACCCCCGTCATTTCCTATTCTACACTGGTCATGCACTCCTCCAGGAGGTCCATCAAACTGGTCTAACTCTCTCCAACATGCATCAACCAACTGAACCATGCAATGTTCCAATATTTCCCCATGATTATAACATTGCCGGTTTGTGTGTCCACCCCCCCCCCAACGGAATGCGACGTTAATGTCCACAAGAATGTGCAGTATAAATGCACAAAGGTTGCTGCGCTCCGGAATCCGCCCTTCATCAAGCGGTTCGTAAGCCTAAGTCTGTTCCTATTAGAGTATCGCAGTTTTCCAAGGTATCTTAAATAGACCTACAACCCCTCTTTCCCGCCAATTTTTCTAGTGTCAGATCCCCCTAGCACAGGTACACCAGTCAAGAGAGACACTACTCTCCTCCATACACGTTCCGCTCAGGAATTAACTCCCAGAGGATGCCAATCGCCTTTTTTGCCTTCATCGCCGTCAAGCAAGATTTACACCGCCTTTCCCACAAACTTGTCCACCAACCCTCCAATCGTACCTCATTTTTACCCCTTTCTACAAACCACCCTAGTTTTCAGCTAAATACGCTCAGTTGAATACTAATTTGGTTTTTTGACGGAAGACTCACCTGGAAACTCAGGGATTGCGCCAACCTGATGAGCCTCAAGAAGGACGAAACTGGTCGTGGGCTGTCGAAGAGTTTTCAGCAACCTTATGAGTAATGTATTACGTCTATGCATGTATCGCGATCTCGAATATCGCAGCAACTGAAACATGAGGCGGCCTGATGCAGCCCATTCAGCTGCTTACAAACATCGTAAACGAGAGATTCAGCTGCGTTCCTTGTGAGTCACCCGTCAAAAACAAATTGGTATGCAAATGAGTGTATTTCGCTGGTCTTCATGTTCGTTGGGCATGCAAATCAGTGTATTTCGCTAATTTGGTGCAATTTGGGTTCAAGTAGAACATAAGGTTGATGGAAACTCGGATACTGCGCCTACGTGATGAGCCCGAAGCAGAGGGGCGAAACCGATCGTGCGCTGTCGAAGAGTCTTCAGCAACCTTATGAGTAGTGTATTACGTCTATACGCCCTAGTGTTCATTCAGCTGATCCCGCAACTTTGTGTACCACTAACCCGGTTGAGCTTCAGCATCACATTGGCAATCAGAATCTGTGAGCAAAATCGACAAACCACCTGACCGAGTGTGCGAACCTTTGTCTTTCTACTCGTGTGCTAACTTATTGAACCCCAGTTCACAGTACAAATACATCAACCACAGCCAAAGGCTAAACACGGAATTCCTCCACTTGGAGCCATCCAGAGAACCCACTTCCTCGCACATCGAAACAGTTCGACTACCAGAACCTAACCTCCGAAATACATCACATCTTAATGTGGGGCCCAAGGTCAATGTCATCTGTCTCAACTTCTAAAGAGCCTACGATCGAGTGCAGAACAACATTTGGCTGAAGAAATCCGCTACTGCAATGGATATAATAATACCCAGAAGTGTAAACGATTGCTGTTAGGGTATGCACTTCGTCAGAACACACACCATTGTCCTTTGGAGTTTTAGAGGGCTTGTTTCTGAGGCTGGCACTCTTTCGAACCCTCACCAACCGCTCACTGGAAACCATGGGTTTGCCTTGTTTACGCTGCCGTGGAGGAATGTACACTCTCTTTGACTAGTATACCCTGTAACCTCATTTGAAGGCACTTTCAAAG
This sequence comes from Opisthorchis felineus, assembly GCA_004794785.1. NCBI lineage: Eukaryota > Metazoa > Platyhelminthes > Trematoda > Opisthorchiida > Opisthorchiidae > Opisthorchis > Opisthorchis felineus. The sequence goes on from SJOL01007550.1 coordinate 518,314, forward strand.
CGACCCATGGACATCCATCTTTCGTTCAACAGGGAGAAATTCTACGCCTAATCATGAAACGGATTCTCGGACCATCCAACAGGACCAGGATAACAGCCCAGTTCTGAAAAGCTTACAAACAACCTGACCTTCGTCGAACTTTCGGGGCCAATAGATTGATGTTCAAAACTCTCGGGCGTGCCTACATAGAACCAGAGGTCGGTCTGGAAGGCTTGGCTTAACAGAACGCGGGCTGATGGTTTAAGTTTAGGAAACCGACCAAACTTACCAAGGAACCGTATAACCTACCATAACTTGAAAGACTGACAACACTGAAACCCTTGCATAAATGAGCTCGTGGATGGACCGCCCTGCTGTTCATCAAACACACGAAGACCCTGAGTACCGCCGCAGAAGGCCACATCTTGTGAACACAGCAAAACTGTGCGGTCACGCCTAGATGCTGCCCACATTCCCCATCTGCAGCTTATGGGGATGTTTGTGGTGAGACAGCCCCCCTACCGAATCGGAGCAATCAAAAATCCGAACTCTCACTAAAATGATCGCCGAAACCAAATGAACGACAAAACCGCATAACCAGTCTAGGCCACAGCGGTAAAGGCATGAATGTAATCAGTTTTATCACCAGCGCCAGACTCTAGTCAACAAAATTCACATAAAATAAGACACTTTGCGATGATCTCATGTCTTGTTCATCTGTCGCTGCGATGTGAAAGCACGTGATGCTGTTTTGATAAGCGAATTTGTTGATCATAAGCTGCGTTCTCGTTCGACTGTTTGACCTCGATCCCTACTGTTTCCTGTTCGCTGCGGTGTGAGCAACTCACCGACCATGTGGTTGGACAAAGTCACAGGTGCGTAAACACCTTAGTCCTATGTTGCCACCAAAACCACACAAAGAGAAGAATCGTACGACAATCGGCTTGTGTGAATGGTTGGGCGAATGAACAAACAACCAATAAGAGTCAAGGGCAAATAGTCGACTGGAGATGCATTCACATCTCGTAGCAAAACATCACGTGCTTTCACATTGCAGCGACCTAGACAAACAATCAGATCAACCTTGGCCTGTGCGAATTTTGGTGAACCTATGCTAATGTGACCCTCCCTGTGTTTGACTGGAGACACTGGACGATATGGCGGCTAACCGATTACAGTGGCTTCCGTGCTGTCAGTTTCTTTCCAGATTGTCTGATTGAACGCTTAGAGGTGTAGGCACTTCGCATGTTTGTTGTAGACTAGCCCTAGGTCGTTCTCTTTGTCCTATTTTCCATTATAGAGCTTGATTCAGATAAACTGACCTGATTGTGGGGCAGCGGAACACCAATGTTCTCATCTGGCGATGACGATGACGATGATCGCGAGCTGCAGAGGAACGTATGACGACAGACACTGGTGTTCGCAGGCAGGTGCATTGAATATTCGAATGTAGCCATGCCAATGTACAAAGTTTGACTGATTGCATCGCCAGAATTGATGTCCCTCAGGGTTCCCATGCGTCGCATTTGCTTCTGAAGTTTGTGCTGGAATGAACATTCGCTGTGGATTCCAAATGCAGGACGAATTTTGTTCAGAGTAAGAGAGAACGTGCTGTATGCTGATGATATGATATGATGATATTTGTTCAGGTTCCATCTGATCTACTTGAGAAATGCCACTCTCTGCTATTTTGATCTTGAAGCATAGTCTCAGATACGGTGGGATATCAGTAGATATCCTGGTCGGAATGAGCTTTACCTCTTGTCATAAATTTCACCCGAGCATCTTGTTGGATGTCCAGCATTTTCAAATTCCAACAGTCGTTCGAAAGTTGAACTGATGTATGCTTAGCACTGCAATTTTTGATTATACTGTATTCACCTCCATCACATATGTATCAGTACAATTCGGCGTAACCCATTCGCACTTTGCATGACCGCAGCCACATTTTGGATGCAATATGTTACTATTCACTAGACTCAAACCACTACTTATGATAGACACTGATTTTCGGACGCCTATGGACACCTAAACAGTCACAGGCAAACAAGGGACGAATCATCACGTTCGCCTAAATTTTTGGCGAAATCGCATGCTACTAATGAGCGGTATATTTGGTCAAATGAATGAGCAAAAATATAAAAGTACGATCCCCAACTGCCGCTTACAATTTTCCTTTTCAGTAGCCAGTGTCTGAAATTGTGCGCACTGGAATTCCATGAACCGAATGACAGGATTGAAAGTGTATGAAGGGAATAAGGCACTTTTTAGGCAAGTGGTGTTACGCTGATGTGTAAAGGAAGATTGTGGGAATATTTGACGAAGGTGATGAATGGGATACAGAGAGCGACCTTGTTCGGTGTGAAATGGCAGATATTAGTGCGATGGGTAAAACAAATTGGAAACTGGTTCTAATCTTTCTGGCCAGAGTGCTCCTTGGATGACCTGGTGATGAGACGCTTGTAACAGTCGACAAACCAACCAGGGACTACGCAAGCCATGATACTAACATCCTGTTTGATGGCAAAAGATGTGTCTACCAAAACGTTCAGGCAATCAGTGTCGCAGTGTAGTCCACAGCATCATTCTCTCACGCAGACGTAACACAATTCTGGTGCGACTTGGTTTTACGGCATTCGATTTTTTGTGGCTTACCGAATGGCCCGTTCAGTGTTCTAATCCATTCCTCCACGACAGAACACAGCTAGCTCCAAGTTGGGAATGTCTATCACAGCTGTGAGAAATTCCCGCGTTGAGTGGTGATGGCGGTTGACAATAACTGACTAGTTCAGCTCTACTCAAAATGGCTGCATTGGGTGGGACAAACAACAGCACCTAAATACCCTGAACATACGACCCATGTTAGTACGAATTCCGGCCCAATACATGCGCAGACTGTATGGGAATTACGAGGCAGAAAACAAGCGCCGTATTATGTCTGTGGTCCTCAGGCAACTGACAACGCAATATGATCAGGCCCAGTGCGAATTTTGACAACAGGTTGCGTGGTAGTCGAAAGTGACCAGGAATGGCACGAAAGGTAGGAGGATCTGGACATCGCCGAATACCACGTTCTTCGGATGGTTAGATCGAAATTCGACCTAGTCCGTAAGAATGGTGCTCAGTCTATTATCGTCCAGACATGGTGTACAGAATCAAAAGTGAGTAAATTTGAATTGAAATTGTGAAAATTTTCACTGCATTCAAAACGGTAATTACGAATTATTCGAAATGACCTGGTGATTGAAATTGCCACGACTAGGTTGGATTGGTCTGGTAGTGTGAATATGACTCAGTGAACTGATGGATGGTTGTTTAACGCCAGTGCGGAATCCAGATGAGGGTGTTTAGTTCATTCGTATTACTTCTCGATAGTCTGAGTAGTAAGATGGACGACAGTCCATTTCCGCAACTCGTGAAATTCGAAAGAAATGTTTTGTCTTAAAACGACAAGGTTAGAACCCTGCTGACGATTCACTTGGTCGCTTTGGGAGTGTGATCTTGCAAAAAGGATGACACTATTCGGATTTGATTTGAAGTGAACCAACCACTTTTGGAGTCAGCGTCTGATAGTAAAATATTGATTGATTACTAAAATGCTTTATGTGTACTCCCTTCCATGCTCTCCTCGTATGATCCGCTGTTACGTAACCGATACCGATTACACACGACGAAAAAGAGCACATAAATGAAGGGAGCTTCATGTCTCATCAACACGCAACACCTGTTATGCAACCGCTCAAAAATGACAAAGAAAACAATGGGTGATACTCCTTTCGATGATGTGGTGACGTGAGCTCCCGAAAAAAATCAGTGATTGAAGAATCTGAATAAATACCAATAAATTTTGGACAACAAAACAAAAACCATTGTTGAACAGTTTCAACCAAGTCCAAGAAGAAATATGTCTACCTGCAACCTCAAAAGCTCTTATTTCTAAAGAGAATACGAAAGGTAGATCCGTATTCTATATCCCATTTTAGAAGAAAATTGGAGGGAGGCTTTGGAAGAACAGCGAATTGGGTCGATATTTGAATAGCACATACTTTTCGACAGTTTTAACTTGCCCCTCCTAGATTTTGAGAGAAAAGACGGTGGTGGTTTCGTCCATGGGTGTATGATTTGATCGTGTGTCTGAGACTGAAATAGTAGGTAGTGTTGAAAGTGATGAACTAGTTTTTGAAGTGCATATGCTTACACAGTATTTCTGAGTTTGAAAAATCGATTACGGTCAAGTAATAGTCAGAGTTATTTAGAATGGTGTGATGGACGCTTACCTGGATAACAGACAGAAGAATTTTTTCGGGGTAATATTATTGGTTGGGGAGCGGAGAGAGTATAGGTAGATTTTTTGGAGTGATTACAACTCAGGGGGAAATGTTTTTGGTTTCTACACTTCTCTTATCCGAATTTTTATGCGGCGCTTCGGTCTTCTTTGGAAGGTTTCTCCAACCCTAAGTTTTACGAATGGGAGTCATGTCGTACAGATTGTTCGTCCGTGTAGGACACACTTGGAAGCATTCTACAGAGTGCGTCGAGCAATCTACAAAACCAACCCTAGCCAACAGCTTCGGAGCAGATCAACGCGCGGAAGAAGAATTCATAGAGAGGATCGGAATAATGGGTAAAATAATCCGATGTTTGAGTAATATTTGACAAGTATTGCATTTCTGATTGATGTTGTAAATGACCCTTCCAGGGATATGAAAGAAAAGACACTAAATAACCAGGTGACATGCATGTAGAGAAACTGATTACCTGGTCAGTAACAGGGACAGATATATATATATATATCTTCGCGGTATATTGTTTAACAAGATCCGTGAATGTGTATAGAGTAACATTAATCGAGATTCCCATCAATACATGTTCGATGAGGCGTACAACCACTGGGGATTTATCACAAAAGTTCGATGTAAGGTAAGAATAAGAAAGTGGGATTAAGTTGGTGTGAGTGTTCCACTTCATCTGGAGATGTCAGGGTTTCCGTCGTCAACGCAAACGTATCTGGATACGTATGGATGGCGGGCATGTATTTGCTCAAGAATGAGTGGTAGATAGCAAAAGACAACCCAACCTGTAGCACCAAGTGGATCTGGAACGGGACAATGGATGTTGAATAAAACGTCATTAGAAATACTGGTAGTTCTCCCTAAACCCAATGGTCTGAAGCTTCGTGATGGTGTGAAATTCGCCTACGATATTTAGGCCTACAGCACCGACGTGAAGAGTTCAAACTGCTTACTATGGGAAACAGACCGAACATGGCATAATTTCATCGATGCTGCGGTTCGGATTCAGTTGAACTTGAGAGCGAGATGGCTCAGTGGTTAGAGCGCGAATCTACTGACCGGAAGGTCCGTGGTTCGAACCCGACCTCTGCATCTCGACTTCTCCTTTCCAGGCAGCCTAGCGGTATCCCAACCCTCGTGCTTCCTTCGGGTGGCATGGCAGCTGGGCGCCGAAAGGCTGTTGCAGGTGAACTATTAATTTACTATTGTTTATTATTCATTTGAACATACAACAACGATAATCAAATCGAAACAAGATGGATCAGTTCTGAATTCCCACAAAAAAGCAAGCGTGGTTTACCCGAATTCAAACCTTGATCAATATATTTTGACGGCCACATCGAGGAGACTGGATCGTCCTGCGATGTACCTGTTTTCCAGATTTATGGGTGGGACATGAAAGACTACATGATTCTTGAGGAACACTACTTCTGTGGTAGTATGTCAGCACCCACCTGGTGTATTTCGGTCAGGCTATTGAGTTAGAAGACTTGTTTAATGGGGGTGATTGTCAATGTGACAGAAGGATGAATTTCACCGGGGCAGGCGTAGGATCGATAGGCATCTGAGCAGGGGCCGTAGGAAACTGAGAAATGAAACTGTTAAATTAAACTTGCTTTTTTTAATCATCCACTTTTTCTTGAAAGATAGAGATACAATTTAGGCAAAGAAATTGAAACAAACTCATAAGACAGATCTGATAGATGGTGTAAAGTTCACTTAGTTCACAGCTGATTGCCTTGGTTGTTTGGGAAATATGGCCCGATTTGTGCCATCGTCAGAAGACTAGGCGAACACCGAGCCAGTTCAGTTTCACGGATTCCGCTGGACCAGCAAACATTACTTCTGGATCGTGCGGCCTCAGGATCTAATGAGAAGGTGCTGGAATCGAACGAATTTTGTGTGTGAGGGGAAGGATGGCGATAGGCCCGTCAGTCTCGAGATTATGCCGTCTGAATGCTTTCGACCGATTTTGGGGCACCAGTTGAAACACTGTGTTCCGTACAGATAAAAACAAGACATGTATCTTTCACCCTTTGAAAAGTTTGCCTCGGTTTCATGCATATTGTATCCGACACAATATGTGCGATCTAGCCAAATGAGTTGCGGTCAACCTTTCAGTATCCTAAGGACTTGGGATATTCGGGCTCGCTTGACGGAATATCAGTGGACAACATGTGATGTATCGAGATTTGAAACCTGCCAACGAGATGTTGTTGACCTCCAAACCCGTGTATCGTCTCTAACATCTTAACTCCTCAGCTTTACCTCGCAGCACTGCACCAGCGTAGGCACGTGGGTAAATCTGTGTCAACCTAGTGCAATCATTACTGGATGCAAATGGACTCCCATTTTGCAGAGATGAACGCCTTCATCCTCCCCAGGGAGCACATTATGTGTCATGAGTTTTCATCCGAATAGGTGAAGAGGGAATTGATGAAAAATGATAATAATCGTTCAGCCATAACACCCTCTCGTTGCCTAGCTGCCATGCCACCCGAAGGAAGCACGAGGGTTGGGATACTGTCAGGTTGTCCAAGCCTAGACAAAGGAAGTCGAGAGACAGAGGTCGGGTACGAACCACGGACCTTCCGGTCAGTAAATTCGCGCTCTAACCACTGAGCCATCTCGTCCTCAAGAGGGAATTAAGTCTTCTCCGGTTTCATCGTCTGCAATGATCTGGGAGCTTGTCGAATGGTCGAATCATGGTGGTTAATTTTACGGTCGTTGTATCCTAGAGCAAGGTCTAATCGCGCATTGGCGTTCGTGTCTCAAGCTGCCCTATGCAAAGTCCTATTTTGAAAATACGAACACGGTTAGAATATAATTGACTACTTTGTATGCTATCTCTTTGGTCTTTAAAACAATGTAAATCGGTCGATTGTACGACTAAGTCGGTAGTTATCGCTGCTCGAGCACTGAGTGACACTGTGTCTCCAAAGGTCTACAGTATACAGCGGATCGGACACTTTCACCGAAAAACGAACTGGTGGAAAAATCCCCGGTGTCCAATTGTTGCACGGGCTGCGGCTGCCGTCATGGGTGTTGGCTAAACGTAGGGTTTGCCACTAACACGTCCGACGCCGATCGGTTTGGAATTTAAGGTCGTGTTCTACCGGCGTTGGCCATGACAACAGGAGCGGTAGCCAAGGTTTCGTATCAATAAAAGCAAACATTTAACCAGTTTTATCAGCAGCGCCAGACTGAACTCAACAAAATTCACACAATCTGCGACGACCTCATGTGTTGTTTACCTAGCGCTGAGATGTGAAAGCACGTGATGTTATTTTCATAAGGAACTCCTTTTCACATGTGCTGCTCTTTCGTCCGACTGTTAGACATCGATTCCCCTCGGACCGTTGCAGTGGGATGGTCTCACAGACCGTGTTGGACACGAGCTGAGCACTGACAACGAAACGATGCGTCAACATTCAGTCCTATTTCGCCATCAAAGCTACGGAAAGACTATAAGCGTACGACAATCGACCTGTATGGCAGTGTGTAGGTGGTCGGCCGATGGGCAAACAGCCAATAGGAGTCAAGGGCAGGTTGTAGTGGACTGGAGATGCACCCAACTGGGTGCAGTCACGTCTCGCAGCAAAATATCACGTGCTTTCACATTGGAACGATCAACAAACCTAGACAATCGATCAAACTGGCCTTGACCTGTGCGAATGTTGGTGAAGGTATGCTTGTCTTTGGTGAATAAGACTGATAAGATGCTTGCCTTGTACTACAGAGACTGTTGATTCTGTCGTCAGAAGAATCTCTTGTAGAACGCTATTAACTAGTGGGATCGATGGCTGTTTGGCGTAATCGTCTTCCGACCGCTTCTACAAACGGGGGCATAGTTCTACATCGAAACCTATGGTTACGGTGACACAGAATGACATACGGTCAAATTTACAGTAATGTTCTGAGTTCTAGCCACAGTAAACCTAAAGGTATGGCGCAAAAAGGGTCATGTTCAAGGGAGTACCCATGGAAATCCTTCAACTGTAACACCGTTTTGATGCCTAGCTGTAATGTCACCCGAAAGGAAGCACGACGGCTGAGATGCCGTCAGGCTGGCCACGCCCATACAAGAACCCTAGAGGTGCTGAGTTTGGATTCGAACAAAGGACCTTCAGGTTATTAAGTTCGTGATCTCACCAGTGAGCCAACTCGAGTTTAGACCATATCAAGTTTCAGTTATATATATATATATATATATATATATATAT
>SJOL01007557.1:7540-20468 GCA_004794785.1 Opisthorchis felineus
AAGGATGGTTTGGACTCATGTGCTGGATGCACAGCTTTCGACTAATCCCAGTTGTTTGGGAAGGCCTATTTCGCCCAGATATAGGTAAACACGTTAGACAGGCACCGAATGAGAGCTTCGCGTCCATCTTTAAACGGAGGGGGTGGGTTTCGTCAGGACAGCATTCCTTTGACGATCGAGGCAGAAAAGGCGCTCGCTTATTTCGGAAGCCGCTGGGGTTTCAAGTTCATTGTCTAGGCTCGCGTTGCTGGCCGGGGGTCCGGTGGAACAACTCCAGGTGGCCGCTGAACTGTTGAAAGTGTTCAACATAAGACCCAGAAGAGAAATAAACGATACTTTTTTTTATCAGTGAGTGTTTCGCTCAACAGGCGATCCTAAACCTTTTGCCCTTTCAGCGAAAATAGTTTGACGATACTTCCAGAGCTTCTAGCCTCCATCTCCTCGGCTTTATCGACCCACCAAACTTCTCAATCTTCGCAGATGCTCTTTTTCACCTGAGGTCTGACCGTTAGTAGAGTAGCTTTGTACTCTCGACCAGGCGGAATACGTGTTCGCACTTCGAGAAATTTCAGAATGTTGCACATCATACAATGCTTATATCTATTTCACTGCGCCGTTGCTTGAGCCGAGCGCCCAGGATCTTGTAGGACTGAGTCAGTGGCTTCAGCGGGTGATTTCGGTAGGCCTGCCTCACTTCGGGGTCTGGGAGCTTCTCAGTGACCATTTAGGTGTTCGCATCTTGCGCGCCCCTGAAAAGCGTAGCGAGAGGCAGCAACGAACAAGCACGTGATTCGAATCCACATAAGCGTTCCAGAAGCAGCTACAATCAGTGATTGACCCACGCCACTTATAGTTAATGGCGATGTGCTGCATCTGTGTTCAGGGTTGGCTCGCATGTGGCGGTACATTATTGGTTGTTTTTTGGGAGTTAGTGCTTTACAGAAACGGGGAGAGGTGACTCAGTGGTTAGAGCGCAAATTTACTGACCGGAAGGTTCACGGTTCGAACCCGACCTCTACATCTCGACTTCTGTCTAGGCTTGGGCAACATCGCAGTATCCCAGCCCTCGTACTTCCTTCGGGTTGCATGGAAGTCAGGCACAGTTAGTTACAGCTGAAAAAAATCTTTCAGCTGTAGCACCCTTTCGGTGCAGCTACCTACCCCATCTCCCCAAACCATCGGTGAACGAAACTATGGCAGCTATAACCACTGAATGACCAGTGCGCGGTTTTTACAGCTGATGTTGATGACGCTTTGGGCACTTCGGGGAACCATTTAGCTGGCCTCAGATGAGGAAGGTCGGTCAGCTTGACAAGGCTGACATAGCATTTTGAAGGCGAAAGGAGAGCCAGGGGTCGTCGGGCGTCCACTGTTGTGCCAGTCTTAGAAGGCATCTGATCTGAATATAAAAGCCATCAGGGGCCTGTTGCACTGGCTCGTTAATACTCTGGAAATCAAAGTCATGGAAATCCAGTCCGAGTCTTAAGTGTATTGATCATACATTCACCTTGCGGAAACTTCTTTATCGCTAAAAGAGGCCGGCAGTCCGGTTTAGTCGATCGCGTTGCCCTCTGGGAACGTCCCTTGTTCAGAGGTTTTCTCAACTCATGATTCTCCCATATTTTTACTCCGCCATGCGTGGGTGCATGAAGGCGTACGGTGAGCATTATAAGTTGGGCGCCAAAATTGACTGTCCTTTATCATCTTCATTCAATTTTGAATTAATTTTCTAAGAAGCCCATATTTGCCAAATACGGTGCACGGACACACGTTCGCCATACATACGTGGTGTAGCAATGAAGCACCAGTGTTGTCACGTGGGGTTACTGTCAATGATGATGACCGTTGTGTTACGGTTTTGAAACCTACACACTGTGTAGAGAGCAAACGAAAACTGCCAGCTTCTGACCGTCGATTCCTTCGAAGCCTTACAGATGTATCGTAGCAATACTGAAGTGCGGTGAATGTCTGCAGTCAATCAACGTGTTCAGTTGGTGAGTTGATTCTGCTCCGCCAAATACACGGCGTTGGCCATTTACCCTGTGTTCCTGTCGGTTGAGTACTTCGCCATTACATGTTTGTTGTGGCCAGTTCTGGTAGGCAACGCATGTCCTTGGGGCGAATCACTGAGAGCGTCACAACGGGTCTTTGCGCCACTGGGCTCGTCGCCTGTGGGGCCTTTGTATTCTAGCCTTATGACTCCAATGTTTAGAGGTACCCACCGACAGCGCCATGCAGCCGCTATTTTCCTATTGTTTAGTCTGTTTTCTGAATTCTGATCCTGTTTTACTGTTCATCGTCATATGCTGCGGCTTCCCGAAATACCATACGTACTTATATGGTTCACAGTTGTTAACCTCAACTAAACTGAACTAAACCTCATTTGGAAAGCACTCCGGTGTTAACGGAAAATCTAACCGAATCACTCTTTTATGATGTTCTTCAGTTGGATCTTGAGCTCGAGATGGCTCAGTGGTTACGGCGCGAACTGACTGGAAGCTCTGTGATTCGAACCCAACCTCTGCTTCTCGACTGCTCCTGTTTAGGCTTGGACGATCTGCTGTATCTCAGCCCTCGTGCTTCTTTCGGGAGGATGGCAACTTCGCTCAAATGGACGTTACAGGCGAACGGTTCGGTCCGGGTATTTCGGGTCATTTGTGCCTCTCACCAACACCAAAGAAATTTACACATGAGTGCATCTTGCCAACTGCGTACAGTATGTTTAAGTGGAACGAGGCTTATGGAAATCTGGATATTACGCCTACCTGATAAACCCCGATAGGGGTGAAACTAGTTGTGGACTGTCGAAGAGTTTTCAGCAATCTTATAATGCGTGAGTTATGTCAAGGCATTTGTCGCTTTCAGATATGATCGCAAACGACAGATATGGAGTTTCCGGCTGTAGGTTGTTGTAAGTGGCTCACATGTTTACGAATAACTTGCCCAAATTTCTATGTGACCTGATTTGTCAGGAGAAATATCGGGGCAATTTCACTATCTCCTCGTCTTTTAATATGTCAGTTCGTTGACCATGAATATCTGAACAGTTGCGCAAGAAGAAACGTTCCGATTCCCCCATACAGAAGATTAGCCCAGTGCGGATTAATTCCCGATGGTCGAAGAAAATTCACAGGTGTATTTTCATACCATAATTCCGGTTGGTTTGTATAACTTCCCGATACAATATGTCACAATATTTGTCCGTCTCACTAGGGCTGAGTGGGCAGCTAATCAAACCGGGGTATCACATTAAGGAGGTTCTGGCGCTCTAGTTTTTTTAGCCTGATTCTAATTTCTACTCATGAGGGGCTTTCCGACTGTATACTGTTCCTGGCCGCTAGTTTGAGTGCCGCAGCAGGTTCTGCTGAAACCCCTTATGAAGAGCGCCTTTCTCTGCACCATTATCCGGGTCCGCACTAGCTATTTCATTTTCACTACACAATGCTGATGCCACTGGCTCACATTTGTCTTCTATACTAGTTTTGGCCACAGCTTTGGTAGCCGAGTGGCGAATCCGTTGTTCTCGTCTCACATATGTTTATTTTGACCATACCTTGGTAAGTAATCGTATGTCGTCCTGCTGAGTGTAGAGATTGATGGTTTTGGGTTTCACGCGACCGCATGTTCTGTGATGCCACTTTTTGCAGGTACTGCTTCGGATACCATTTTCGGTGACTTCGCTGCTTCACACACTTAGACGTGCTTGTTCTCGTTTTTGACCATCAATGGTCTGTGACCTCGACGTCAAACTTTGAAGCGTGATTTTATGGCCCCACTGTCCGCTATTATTGCTCAGAAAGACGGAGAAAGCCTGTCTGAGCAACTTAAATTGAAGGAAGTTTAAGTGCAAGACAACTTTCCAAGCTAACAAGATTCCCAAGATGTGCACTGTTGCTCATATGAAAAAGACCCCTATAGAACGCCGACCGATTTTTTGGCCCCTCAGCACAGATGGATGGATGTCCGTCTCCTGTGGATGTTCTTACGATGGGATCTGTGGCATTCTTACTCTGAATTGATTCAGTTTCTCCAGCCTTTCACCGAATGTGATGAGGCCGTTTCCCGCCAGCGTCCTTTCTTCAAATCGATAAACAAACTTGCGGTAACCAGCAACACTACTCATTGGAGCGACCATTGTCTGCCATCGTCGTCGTCATTGTTTGAGGCAACACCAGAGCTGGACACCGGCGGCTCTGTCTGGCAGATCACGAAACACTACAGTCGATCATTCATCGTCAGCCCATGAATCGCACGGCTTGTTTCACTTTACAGTGACACTCGGTCTTTTCTCCTTTCAGGTGGCAGTCGGCTGGGCCGCAACCGTAGTTCAATGGATTTATGTGTTGACGCACCATTAGCCCCTTTGGAAGTAGACATTTTGTCCGATGATTCAAGCAGCCGCGGTCAAATTTTTCCCAATGAACCAGCCCAATGTAGACGTTCAGATGGATCACTACTAACAGACCAGTCAGATTTGGACCTGCTTTGCAGTGGATCTCTCACAGACTTAGTGTTGAATTTCGACGACCGAGTCTACAATTGTTTCAATCAGCCCATTGAACAATCGGTGGTCTCTGGCACGGCATTCGCTTCTACAGTGGTGAATGCCAAAGCACCACTAGTTCGTGATGCAACTTTGTCCGAAGTGAAGTAAGCAAGTGTTTTTGTTTGATTGATTTTTGTTGTAGATTTTGGTGGAAGGAGGCGGTTGGGGAACCCCGAACGTTTGACTATCCGTTTGAAAGTGCACCAGATAAACTGGGGATGTATGAAGACGTAAGTGTTAGTGGATATGGTCATTCTTACAATATTTCTGCAAGCTTTTTGGCACTACCTTACCCAAGTCACAAAAGGAGGGGGATGCTGAACGCAGCTGATTTTTACTATGGGTGCTCTGGTGAGCGTTGTTTTCGAATAATGTGTCATGCGGGAACATCATTTTTTGTTGCAGTGGCTGTCCATACTCCGACCGGTGACTTAGGTATCTGTTTGTATGCAACATCTGTCATGCTGCCTAACATTCTGTGGTATCGAGAACGGCCGTTGTCGGCGTGACTCGGCAGTGGAAACGTGAAGACAGTCTGTAAGCTCCATTTAATGGTGCAGATACAAGAGTTACACCCTTAATCAGATGTTGAAGTGGTCCTGGCACCGTCACCCCTCCCTCGTATTCCATCGAAATACGACCATCTTTCATCAGGCAGAAAAGCGAGTTAACCTTGAACTACAGGCGGATAATGCGAGCATCGTGTTTTGTCTTGTGTCTAAGGGTCTGCGAATGTTGTTTGTTTTTTCCCCATCATCGTCATTGACGAGAATGACAAATCAAAATCGGTGACCAGTATTTTTATCTAACTTCCACATGACCGCGAAGAGAAAAGGTACCCATGGTACCCACGGTAAAACATCCAGGACCAAAGTTCCTGGAGGGAGTCTTCAATGAACACGGCTGAGCCTTGAACCAGAAGGAGACGACGCCTATAGAGGAAAATGTTGGTAGCTCAGGTAGCGTAGATGGTCGTTGGCTTGTTCGCTGAGCTGGGCAATTTGATTGCAAACGTTTCATCACCAATCGAGGTGACATCATCAGTGCGTTATTGGGGAGCGTAGTGGTGCGTAGCGGTGGGTTGGTGGTTGTGCACAACCACCCGCATGTCAGAAGACCGCCTGCCTCGCAGAGTTCTCTTCGCCCAGCCCTGTGCTACAGAGGTGGACAGTGTATGACCTGGCAACTAACCAGTAAACTTAGTCAGGTGGACAACTGCCGCCTCCCTGGGTGAAGACCTCGGGACTCAAATCACCAGTGGTTAATGATATTGGCGGAAATGGCCCAATCGCGCAGTCAGTGGCGCTCGTGCATCAAAGCTATCGCCTTCAATGCGTAGCTACCCAATTTCCGAACAAACTGAACATGCCTTCGCCTCCAAGGCTTGGTTGTATGTCCCACACTCCCGTTTTCCGGTGATCGAAACTGTAGCAGCTGGAACCAATGTGCCTATGGTACACGGTTTATAGCTGATAAATTGAAAATTTAATTGCATTGAATTGAGGGCACGAACTTACCGACGGGAAGGTCCGTAGTTCGAACCTAACCTCCGCTCCTGTCTGAGCTTGGGCATCCTGACAGTATCTCAGCCCTCGTGCTTCCTTTAGGTGGCGTGGCAGCATCGAAATTGTGTTACAACTGAACAACTGCATTGCACTGGTTTAAACTCCTTCCCTTCGAATTCAAAGAAGCATCAGGGGTGCGATACTGACACGTTACCCGTACCCGGACTGAAGTGATCGGAAAGCTGGGGTTAAATCTTAACCTTCTGGTCAGTATCTTCGGCGTCCACCACTGAGTTTTCTCTTGTCCCCACCTTTGTGAACGTGAATGGGTTCACAGAAATAAATAAATCTTTTCAGCTGTGGCATCCCTTCAGTCTGTAGTTTCCGTGCAACTGGATGGAAGTCCGAAGACCGCGAGGTTGCCAAAGCGAAGACAGAATTAATCGAATCAAACGACGGACGTCCCTTTCACTAGTATCGCACGTAAACCAACGAGCCATTCCGAGCTACAATATGTTCACGAATAACGCTTCAAATGTTATATTGAGTGGTGTAATTAGTATCACAGCCGTAATTTACTGTCCAGGGTCGCTGTAAGCTCCAAGTTCGTATATTTTCCGGCCCATGTTGAGACAAATCCCACACTGACCTCACCGACGTTCGTTTCTGAATGCAACTTAACCGAAATTTGAGTGATTTTATACTGAGTGTTTCTCACCGCTGCTATCAATCTTTGTTTTTTCAAAGCTCTGATTCCTTTCTAATTCAGTTCGAATCGGCAGATGCTGATGGTATCACCGAGGATGAAAATATCCACCTACCTGTTATTTATGCTTTCGGAAGAAAAGGTCTGGTGAGTTTTATTTTTGTCCTGTTAACAAAATGGCCTCGCAGTGCGGTGGTTTGATGTTCTATTGGTGTCGTTCTGCCGTCTGCAACTGTGGCTACGGGGACAGCCGTGTATGTTTCTCAACAGATTTCTCAAATCCATCTTGCTTAAACGACCACACAACTTGTTTGAGTTCTACTTATCGCTATGCGCGCTAAGCAGCATCCTCGCTTTCTGTTCTGTTTGAAGTTCACGAGTCTGTCAGAGTCATATAAATATAAAAACATAGAAAAGCAACTTCACATCTGACTATTAAGCAAGTTTCCTTCCTTCCTCTTTAGATTAACCGAGAGGACTGCTTCTATTATATATGGTTTACTTCGAGCGTAATTTGCAATGGGAGATTTCCGTTTTGATAATTCATTTCCGATGTCCAAAGTTCAACACTCCCCAACCAGACTGATTATTGGCCCAACACTAGACGTCAAGGTTATTTTGTCATAAATCAGCTTATAATACTTCCAAAAAACTCTTCGACAGCCCACTACCCGTTTCACCCTTCTTAGAATTCATCAGATGGTCCTAGTCCCCAAGTTTCCACCAGCCTTATGTTCTACTTGAACACACTGTACGCAGTTAGCGAAATACACTCATTTGCAAACTAACCCGGTATTGACGTTCGGGTCATACATCCTAAGTTATCGACACCTCTCCATAATGCACACCTTTTCGTACAGTTTACATCCCAGGGGGAAACAGTAAATGCCCCTCACTTTTTGTGCATGGTTCTATCCAAGAAGCATGACGGAACCTTTGTAAGACGTGTTTATGAAAAACCTTGAGCTTCCACATCATGTACGAACTTCAGCGGCTTCGTGGGTCTTGCGTACAAGCGGAATATCGTTCGCTGTTTAATGCACGGAGTGAGAAACTTATAAACTCTGATACTTTCGCAGTTGAACTCAAGCGAGTTACGCGGTCGCCTCAGCAGAACGGATTCTCGGATTTGTGCTCTAACGGCAGTGAAACATCGATGTCCTTTTCTAGAGTCGTGTTTTCGATGACGATATTGGTGCATATTCATGCACGAAGGCCAACCTACCGTTACATGCACACTAATGGTTGAATGCCTATTTGAACTTTTCAGGAAATAGCGTGGTTGTTCTTTTTGTTACTGTTGCTGTTACATTTACCTCATGGATCGGACGTTTTGCGGGTTCGTTTTACAACTTCTCCTTACACCTTCCCGCCTTCAACGTGCCACGCTTCCAGGAAGACGAAGTAGTAGCCGAGCCGGACACCTCTTTCCAAGGGCACGTGACGACCGACTCAGAGTGTTCCTCATCTTTCAGCGCCAGGGCAACCACACCAGATCGTTCCGAACGTCGTTCGCTATCGCCCTGCGTGGAGCGTGTGGACGAATCGGTGCCAAATGATGCCACTTCAGTTATCTCCTTGACTCTCCCAGATGATTTGCGAGCAGTACTCTCCAGCCTGTCAGTTTCCGATCAGCCGCCTTCAGTACTAGCAGGTGAGTTTTACTACTTCCGTGGATTTGCAATCTAAGTGCGCGACACTACATACTTGTGCTGCGTTTTCACCTAATGCAGACAGCTTGGGTAATCATCGGGACCTTCAAGATTATGGGAAGGGATGTCTCGTGAGCTTCTTACTCCGTATCTTGGTTTACGTAAAGCGATTCCTCGTTAAAAAATCTGTTTGTTGGGTCGCACTGATTCACGGATTAGCTCGAGGTGGCTCAGTGGTTAAGGCGCGAACTTACAAGTCGGAAGGTCAATGGTTCGGCTGCCCTTGTCTAGGTTGGGCAACCTGGCAGTGTCTTAACCCTCGTGCTTCCTTCGCTGCCCAGCTGCCATGCTAACCGAAGGAAGCGCGAGAGTTAAGATTGCCAGGTTGTCCAAGCCTAGACGGGAAAAGTCGAGATGCAGAGGTCTGGTTTGAACCACGGACCTTCAGGTCAGTAAATTAGCTCCCTAACCACTCAGCCATCCACCTGCTATATCAAAACGGACCGTTCACCTGTCATGTGGCTGATAGCCCCATTTTTATCCGGTCGGACTTCGCGTGCGAATGTTTCGGCGAATAAGACTTTCACACAGCTGAGCGTGTTAGCACATGCATTTGCCGAGACATAAATATAAGCTATCGGTCGCGAAAACTTCGCAAAGTTGTCTCTCCTGAAGTGTTACCATGACACTTGTACACCGAATCACACTTCGTCTACTGTCTAGTAATCTTTGGGTAGATTGCTACATCTGGCTATCCGACTTGGGTAAATTCGGTCATCTTGTGGTAACCGAGACCCCCTTCCTTATATCGCAGTCGTTTCAGTAAGATCAGAAGAACGGTACATGGATGCAAATATGTGTTGCATCTGATGTGTTTTCAGGATGTTCTGCCGAATACTGTCCCACGCGAAAACACAGGGTTTGACCCCTTTCAGATTGAAATCGTATTCACCTCCTTGGCGGTACCCCGAATGCCCTTACCGAATATAAATTTGAATCAAGCGGTCAAAGGTTTGTGGTTGGGCTAAACCCAAACCATTGATCAGGTGGGTGTTGATATACTGGCCGAGATCGAAAATTAGTCTCCAAGCTTCTCGTCACCAACTGAGGCTTTTAAATGAACCAATCAAACGCAAGGAGTGCAGACCACAATGCACAATAAACCGGAAAACAACAGTATTATTACGAGAAAGGTGCCCTCCAACTAGCCAATCACACTAACAGTTGTTAGATACTCTTACGAAACTGTATAAACGCAGTCAGGCAGAGAGGAAGCACCTAACCGACAGCGCACTGATTGACGAATCTTCTGCAAGCTAATTGCCAGGCTGGGCGAACAAATCGACAGCCACTTGATCAACACGCAAGAAACCCACGCGAGCTAACAATATTTCGACACATTGCCAATAGTGCGTTTTTAACCTTATTCCGTTATCCGGCCAAAACGCATTTTGCCTCTTTCTCTCCGCAGGGTCGGCTGCTTAAGGTCGCTGAAAAGAGTGACGAGTAGCACTGGAGACAGATATATCAGTGAATACATTTTGATGTGGAAAGACTGATTTGTGCAATTATGGAAATCGTCATGATAGAGCACTCCATGAACTGCACAGTGGCCATTGCTTTAGCGTTCCTTCTTCCAGTTGAAGCTCTTGGCCAAAGGCTGCACACAGAGCTGAAGATAGCCGACTGGATAAGCAAGTCCTTTCCAATTCTCCAGTTCCAATTACCTGGAGTAGTCAACCAACTTTTCACTTCCCAGTTACTCAAATCGGCATTCCCCGTGCTATCTCAGTTTGTCAGCCACCATCGCCAACATTTCACTCGCCTTTTGTTTCGTATGTGCAGAAGGTGGTCAAAATCTAATGCAGCGTGAGCCTTTTCATGAGACGAGATAGTCACAATGTGGATGTTTGCTCTCAAGGTCGTGGTTGTCAAACTTAACTGGACTGAATCGGCAAAGTATGATTCGAACCCCGTAGAGAATTCGAAACAGGCGAACTAGTTCTATCAAGTCCTTTAAGCGTTTAGTGCAGCCTTTTGCTAACAACGGACCAACCACGTACATCATAGCGGCATATGTTGAACCGACTTCCATGAGACTTATTGACCTCCGCTGATTTTCGACGTCACTGGTTTGATTCAAGTCTTTGTCACTCCATTTGCTTGGAAAAAAAGCCGGAAAAATCATTTCTTCAGACCAGACGACATCATGGGTTGGTTCTACGATTCTGTCGTACCCGTTTTTCACTCTGGTTTATTTTACATAAGCTGATCAGAGTAAAACGATTGTAAGCTCTGGGATCGATTGCTTGCTGACTAAAAGCCACTGGATTCCTTCCAGTAGGAGTGGACTTTTGCTAAAAGCATGACTGGCCCTACAATTTTGTCGCGGGTCGTGTTTTTATTTCTGTGCCCATTTTTTGATCTGCTTGCCTCTGTCGTGGTAAGATTTTGTTGCCTCGTTCAAGTGCCAGCTATGTGTGTACTATATTGCTGTCTACCGGCTCCATAAATCTGAACAGCGAATGACGTGGTTTGGTTGAAAACAACGGGTTCCACTAGATGCGCAAACAATTCATGGTTAAAAAATAAATCTGTCAGTTGCTGTATTGACACGGAGTCACAATTTCCGACCCCCATTCTCTGGAGTTCTTAGGAAGTGCTCCGTTGAAAGTCCGGTTACGCTGCTCATTCGGCGGACGTAGGTTGGTAGAAGTTGCGAACTGTTCGACTCGACTACATACCAGCCCGCCCAGAACTGGTGAATTTGATTTCGGCGCCATTTTCGATCAAATCAGTCGCTGACTTAGTCGTATCCAATACATCTGCCTCACTCTTGCAGACCAGCACCCAGGTGATCTTGTTTGGTTGTCTACTTATCGGGCTTGTTGATATTAATGACTATCCGATTGAATTCAGTGTTAGGTTTTCCACAACTTGCCTCGAATTCCTCTAAGGACTTCTTAGACTACAGTGGATTCGAAAGACCCATTCTAATATCTCAACCTTCGGTGTAGTAGACCCAGGAAGCCATGGGAGTTTTTCGATAACTTGAGGTCGAGTGGACAAGAAGTGAACTTCACTTTGAGCAGGAATCAATGCTAAAATCCGGTAGGGCCTGCATGGTGAAGTCAGCTACAAATGAAGTTATGCATCATGTATATGGACAAAACGTGGAGATCAACCATGCATACTGACCAAACTCAAGTGCCTATCGCCCGCTCTTTAGGGTCTGAATTACTTGTAGGTGCACACCCGACCTAGTGAATAAAATGAACGATAAATGAAATTCAAGATCTCACGGTGGGAACTGTGTTTATCCTTATAGCTTCCTAGTTCAATCCGAATATACTGGGCGAATTAATTAAACGACTATTCGTTCTTCCGCCATGTAGTACAGCCATTTCAATGACACCAAGCCTTTGTAAAACCAATTTGTAATGTCCATTCAGGTGAAAATTCATAAATTATTACTTCCGAACGGTGGACCACAAAAGAAGACAGAACGGGGTATGAAATAATCAAAAGAGGGCGAGATGGCTCAGTGGTTAGAGTGCGAATTTACTGACCGGAAGGTCCGTGGTTTGAACCCGACCTCTGCCTCTCGACTTCCCCTGTCTAGGCTTGGGCAACCTGACAGTATCCCACTCCTCGTGCTTCCTTCGGGTGGCATGGCAGTTAGACAGCGAAAGGGTGCTACAGCTGAACCGAAATAAGTAGTCAAAAGATCACCGCAGTTTATTGGTGCTTGTCTTCGGTGACTCAACGTTATTCTTCAAACTTTTAACACTCGGAAGAACTTCATTTGGTGAGCGCTGCTCAGTCTAGCCTAGATGGAGCCAGACAGATATGTAAAATAGTCGTGTAAGGCAAACGCGATTCGAACGCCCAAAATATGGTTTTGGTCACGCCGGGGGACACTCGCCGTGTGACATGACGCGGTTGCTTACCCGTACATTTCAAATGCTTCCAATTTATGTGGAATCACCCGACTAAGTTTCTACTCGGGGACAGCAGCGAACCATCAAACACTTGACGAAATCGCTGACCACAAATTTAAGTGAATACCTTTGTTGGGTGACTCATATCCTGTGTTGAATTACATGGACAGAGCACCACTCACACCGAATAGAGGTAAATGGTTGGAAGCTTACGTCAGTGAATCAGCAGTGCCTTTGAGCGCTTTTCTAGCGTAGGCAGAACTGTTCTCAGGCTGTTGCACAACGCAAATGCAGATTGTATCTCTGTCAAAGTTACCGTTAAGTGGTCGTGGTTCGGCTTATCGGATAAGTGTGGTGTGCTGCTCCCGTTTTGCGACGTGGGATCACGTGACCACTGTTCCGTTTCAATTCACATTGTGCTGGGTGCGGAGAAGGCGAGCTTGCCAAAGCAAACGACGGTAAAACACAGTAGGTATACCAGCTGTTTTCATCATCCCTGAGCCACAGAGTGTGCTTCAAAGTTAAGGATTTTGTTTTGTGAGGTGTTCAGATTAGCAGGCCGTGCATATCCTTCGTAT
>SJOL01007557.1:22290-101766 GCA_004794785.1 Opisthorchis felineus
TGAGTGCGAGTGGACATCTCGGAGTCTTCTCTCTAGCCAACCTAGAGGATGCATATGTACTGCCTCGGTCAAGTACTCTAACCCGTTGTTCTCGGTCAACTAATGGCGAACCTCGCTTAAGACCCAATGAATCATGTGTTCGCACTTCGACCAAGCGTTTCTTCCGACGCTTTTCTCCCTTATTGGA
This sequence comes from Opisthorchis felineus, assembly GCA_004794785.1. Lineage (NCBI taxonomy): Eukaryota > Metazoa > Platyhelminthes > Trematoda > Opisthorchiida > Opisthorchiidae > Opisthorchis > Opisthorchis felineus. Next base: position 22,478 of record SJOL01007557.1, read on the forward strand.
ATTCGTCAGACAGTCGTAGATCAGGTCGGCCCCCTTCGCCACACCCCATGTGCTTCCACAGCTTCGTTTCTTATTCCTTGAAGTAGCATTTAATCGATTTTCACAGCATTTTGTTCGATCAATAGAAATTTCGTTTTCCCAACCTGTTCGGATAAATTATTTGCTAATGTGTTACGGCTTGATGTCTTGTCGACCCAGCCACGCTGGCGGACCCACGTAAATCAATAAAAATCAACGGTTTCCTTCATCTTTGTTTGAATCGGACACGTCATCACCATCCACCCAGTATGGCATCACTTGCTGGTGAGGCGGTTTTTTGGCTGCGTTACCTATAGCACCGATTTTTAGGATGTTAATCTCTGTTCACTCATGTTGTGGATCGATGCGGTCCTGCTTACCTTCGATTCCTTCCCCATCTCACTGCCGCGCGTAATGCTCTGTCGCTGATTAATTCCATATTTACCCACACCCAACCAATGATGCATGTGTGTGTGTGTGTGTGTGCACGTGACATATGCAAACTGGCTTCCATAGGGATGTATACTATCAATCGCGCAGTTCCCGTTGTTCATCTGAAACTGGTGATTTATTCATCTTTTTGGGACGGTTCACTTTCATGCATCTGCATCTGTGGAATTCAGACAAAGTAAAAAACGGGAAAAACGTCTGAACAGCTGTTCCCATGGGTCGTATCGATCGACCAACTAAACAGTGGTGTTACTTTCCAGTTGCTATAACCACTTATGGTTTACTTTTTCTTCAAACAAATGCTTACCGGCTTACACATCTATCTTGACGTTGTCTGTTCCAACCTCTCTCACATTTAGATCTGACCCGCTTTACCACGAAGCATTTGCAAACTTATGTGGATTCATTGCTAGCGGCTGTGCTCCGTCTTTCCGACCGACTGGTTGAGCTGTTGGCTATGCGAGACGAACTTCTGATGCTTCGGGAAGCCAGTGATGATTTTATCATTCTTCTGGATTTGATCCATCAACGACGAGCGCGAGCATCCAGGGCTGCCTTACTTGCCACTGCCCGGGGTAGGATGCGCCCAAAGGTTAGTTAGTTAGGTTGATTCAGGCAAGCGGCGTCATGGCATTCTGCTTTTTTGCTCAACCGGGTTATGGTAATGTGAGGAGAATTTTTCAACTGGGATCTTGTCCTGTAAGTGAAGCCAATCTGGGCCGAAAAGCTAAACGACACTGTACAGCTGTTCCTCCTTATTGGGAATCATCAATAGTGCGTATTTTACGAACTCCAGGGGCTTTAGAACCGCCCGCCTAGTAGTTTGGATGCCTAATAGTTCGGCCACGAGCTGCTGATCAGCAGCGTTATTAACTCGCACTGAGGTGAGGTATAGCATTACTCATTTTCGCGTGGTTACGTACCGATTGGCTACTCGAGTGACGACTTCCCAGGTGGAAGTTTCATTCGTCGTGTGAAATTATTCTTCATCTGGGTTGCTTATAGACTGATGGTAGTTGTATGCCCAGGTGGCCGAGTAGGTAAAATCGAGGACTACCATTTCGACGACCAGGGTTCGAACCCCACAAATGCGCCATCACAGTGGCTGCTGACCCCTGTCCTACTGATCTGCACACATATGTCAGGAGTGAAGTAACAGAAGGGCAAAGTACAATCCACTAGTCTCCAAAAATCACCAGTATCAGTCAAGCGAGAAGGCATTCGGTTTTAGTGTGATCAATAGCTTTTGCTGCTGACCCACTTTTAGCCACATTAGTAGAAACAAACAGCAGCTTCTTAGTGACATTTCATTTTATGTGAATTCGCTCTCGCTTTGTTGCAAGTGTGTGTGACCATCAGGTAAGTTGCGCACATGCTGCGATTCATCTTATCGGTGGACATACACTCGCGTGTGGGTTTCCAAAACGAGCTAACCAAATTAAACGAACGAGATTATGGGTTGATCTGTCTTGCTCCGGATTGGCCCACTATCTTTCTTCAACTTATCGTGTTGCCTGATGATCGATTGCAACTTCGCTCACGCTTGCTCTCACGTTTTTGTAGCCTTTGCCATTCGCAAATGGACCTTGGATCTATGCTTGTGAATCTCTACCAGAAAGTCCCGTTGGTAACTCAGGGATACCCACTTGGCTCACGAAGTACAAATGGTCATTTTTGGGTTGGGGGGATTATAATCCATTTTAGTTTTTCAGACAGTACTCACGCATAGCCCGAGGTTGGCTGGAGTCGTTAGAGCTGTCAGAACTCCAATGTTTTCCGACTTCAACAGGATTTTTCTCCGTGACCTAATGTCACCTCAATATCACGTGATATGAAGCAGATTCCGAGTTGTCTGACTGTCATGTCCACCTCCTAGCACCGCGATTTCTGACATGGTATCCGTCTCCAATAAACCTCGTATTGAGGCGTTTTCAGAAACCAGCGCATATCACCGGAGTTATTCAACAGGAGAAAACCTGCTAGTTTTCTGATGCAATCCTACTGGATGTCCTCAAACATTGTTGAATCAAAGCACGTATTCTTCGACCGTTTTTACCTTTAAATACTTGTTATTCATTCCACCAGCCATAAACGACTCCTTTTGGGACGTCCGCCGCAATTGCGTTGGGTTTCAGACATTCCGCGCTCTGATTTAGCTAACGCTTAAAATCAAACAGTGAGTTGTAAACTTCCTGACCTTGCCATCCATTTGCGCCGCTTTCTTCTCCCAGGGGATGAAATATTTTCGCCTGACTGACCTCATCGCTCAGTGTTCCGTGAAATAGCGGGAGCACAGTCCGCTACTTCAACAGAAAAATTTATCGTACACGTGGGCAGTGATAAGCCACCTTTTGGTACATGTAAAGTGATGAAGAGAATGCTTCTTTGGCTTGCGAGTTGCTCGTGGTTAGAAGCAGTTCGCTTGTGAAAAAAACACCCGCAGCACCGAGGAGTGTTCCTCTTTGTCAGGAAGGTCAAATTCCTGAAGATTATCCCAGAATACTCAAAACTTACTGAGACCATCAAACTCCACTAAACACCGATCAAACAGCCTTGGATCAAAGTCGAACAGTGCCCTTCAAAATAAAGCGCGAGGCCGTTGTACTTTCGCACCAGCTTGTTTGCAATAAAGCTGTTTTTTTCCTTGTCGGCAAGTCTTTTTCCGGTGCTAGGTCACTGGAGTGGGGACAGCAGTAAGATATAACAGAAAGCGTGGTAAAAAGGAACACACACGGTATTCCAAGTTAGAAAACCCATACATCGTGGAAGCTAACTGAACCCACGTTGATAGAATCAGAGATCAAATCCAGCTTTCGGACCATCGGATTGTTCAATGGTCTCGTAACCATTTTCTATCATTCTTGCTATCCTCGACGTGCGAACAATACGACACTCGCCCTCTGTTAGTCTTTTCACGTGGAGCGCTAGAATCTTACTGGATTATATGGGGCTAGCATGACGTCTAGGACGTGGAGTTATGTGGCCGCAGCGTTATTTTACGGTTCTGGTAAACTATTTACTGTAATATTCAGTCAGGGCCTTCTAAGGCATCTGAGACAAAACGTATTCTTGCAAGCTCACCGTTTACCCGGGGCAACCACACTTTACATCGATTGCAGGAAACTGGCTGCGGACCAGATAGAGGTCCAATATGATTGGTTGGAATATCCTTCAATCAGAATTAAGCGATTCAGTATGGCGGTGCTCCTTTCATCTAGAAGATGGAAGATCCGAACTTTCAGTCAGCGTAGGTTTGACGATCCCGAATATCAAAGGTAAGAATTAGGTTCGAAAGTCTACGGTACTATTGACACAAACTGAGCAAAATTATACAACAAACCTCAGTTGTCAACCTTCATGGTTTCAACAAGCGCCTTAGTCTGTCACTAACCGGCACAACGCAATGTCAAGGTCTGCACACCAAACAACGGCGAGCGGAATGTTCGTCGGTAGTGTGGGTTGCGTGATTTTGATTGGGGTTACGATCACACGGAAATCACGACCGAACAAGTCAGAACAGTTCCAGCAGACGGGGTTCAAACACAAGTGGGTAAGTAGGTCAAGGGCACACGCATGCTAGTGTACCAGCGTCGGGCGAGGCGATAAGGTGAATAGTGGGCCCGGAGGGGCAGGATGAGCGAAACAAGTGGAGATCAATAAGCACACAGGCAGTACACGAGTAAGCGAATGAATAGGGGAATTATCATGATGCTAAGTTAGTTTCACTAAGAATGATCTTGCAAATTAACTTGATGTTGATGAGAGACAACTGAAATTCATCTGTATAGACGTAATACACTACTCATAAGGTTGCTGAAAATTCTTCGACATCCTACGACCGGTTTCGCCCCTCTTGGAGCCCATCAGGTAGGCACAGTCCTGGAGTTTCCGTCAAGCTTATGTTCTACTTGAACCCAAATTGCCCGAAATTAGCGAAATACACTCATTCGCAAGAAAAGTTGGTTTTGCTTGAAAACATCATAAACGAGAGATTCAGTTGGGTTCCGGGTGAGTCTCCCGCAAAACCAACTTTGTTTGCAAATGAGTGTATTTCGCTGAAATTCACCTGCATAGGGTCGTCTAGTGTTTCATTTGGAAGGATGTTCAGGATAGTGAGAAGTGTTTCACCACCGCTTATAAAGTCGAAACCTGTAGGAATTCAAGGTCTTGGCCTACCCGATGAGCCACAACACACGGGCTATCCAGAGTTCTCATAGACCTTGTGAGTGTTATTGAAAAAAATGAATACAATTGTATTGGTTGTTGATCAGGTGGCTGGTAATTTGTTGGCCGAGACTGGCAACTGACTTGCAAACGTTTTGTCACCACTGCGCACTGATGATGTCTCTTTTTATGGTGACGAAACGTTTGCGAGTCAGTTGCCGAACCCGGCGAACAGCTAATAAACTCACCCGAGCTACCAATATTTCGACACATTACCGAATACGGTTTTATCAATCTCACTTTGTCCTATTGCACTCTATCGATCTACCACACATTCTGATGCACGCTAAGCCGTGGTCCAACAAGTCAAGATTACATGGGATCACGACCACAACTGTTTTGGAAACTGTTTACTTGATTTTTCTCAGCTGACCTTCATGCATCCGGTATACGGTGACATGCTCATAGAGCCCTTGTATTTTGCATAAATCTTCACCCCTTGACAACCGCTCCTTTCTTCACATCAACGGGCCCTTCGGGAGTTTCATTCATTGATTAATAATAGTAATGGTTCAGCTTTAACACCTTTTCGGTGCCTGGCTGCCGTGCTACCCGAAGGAAACATGAGGGCTGGGATATTGCCAGGTTGCCCAAGCCTAGACAGGGGAAGTTGAGAGGCAGAGGTTGAGTTCGTACCACGGACCTTCCGGTCAATAAGTTCATGCCTTAATCACTGAGCTATCTCGAGCTCAACTGACTAACAATGAGGTGTCTTACTCTCACCTCCATTTATCTGTTCCAATTTATGTTTCTGTCCCTTTTTTAGGGGTTCGGACGATTGAAACTACCGTGGATTACGAGGTCTCTGTTTGGTACCCCTGCAAGCAGTTTGTCTTCCTTATCCGAGCATTCTACCACCATTAGTCGGCACACTGCTGCCAGAATCCGACGACCCGGCACGATTTTCACAAAAGACTCTGACACGGTTGCGTTAAACGCCTCTTCCGGTTCAGTTGCCTACTACAAATCACTGAATTTACACTCCAAGCAACGGCGTCCAAAGACACAACCGATTGCAGTGCATCGCGAGAACTCGGTCACACCAAAGCTGAATGGAGTGTGTCATTCGCCGTCACACCAGCAGAATGCGTCGGCACATGTGGACAATTCTACCCACCATTTGTCCGCGGCCTCATCTGATCGAGCTCATGAAAGGTTGTTGGCATTGCGGAAGCTTTGTCACTCGCTGGCTTGGCCTAATGGACAACCTCAGTTGAGCAAGGTAAGTGAACTTCTGACTTTTGCAAATAATCTGATAGGTTTATGAGAGAAGGTAATAATGGTAATCGTTCAGCTGTAACACCCTTTCGCTGCCTATCTGCCACGCCACTTGAAGGAAGCACAAGGGCTGATATACTGCCAGCTTGCTCAAGCGTAGGCGGCAGCAGTCGAGATGTCGGGGTTGGGTTCGAAGCACGAACCTTCCGGTTAGGAAGCTCACGCCTTAACCACTAAGTTATCTCGAGCTGGTCCCAGTTTGTGAGAAACCTGGTGCAACTATAACGAATCCGTTGAGCTCCTGGAATGCCAGGAGTTATCTGTCCAGTAATTAGGCTGCCAAAAACCACCTCACGTTAATCCCTACCTGACGTCAATTAACACTGCTTTGGACACTATTTCCAACACCGAGAGCCCCTCTCTCTTTCGTCTCCGGAGACAGATAGCCCGAGATGATTAGAGTTCGCATCGGTTGGACGAGGTCGTCGTGAATGACAGAGAGGCACGGCCTACTTGACCGGATTATGGACCATCCGATTGATATGTTTGTAAACTTCCTTCTGTAGAATTCTTAAACTCCACTCATTCGGTTGGTTCAACTCCTCCTTGATGCTCGGTCTAGTTTCCGTTGAGTCCCTTCTTGTGAACTAATGCTCACTGTGTGTTCAGTACGCAGTTATCTGCTTCCAAACAAATTGTCTTGTGATACTCTTCCTCGACTAAGTTGGCCCGTACTCGCTTCTTCCAAACCCATTTTGTTACAGTCTGACTTGTATGTGAGTGGAGCACGAAGCCACTTTGTTTTGCAACCCTTTTTTACTGCATCTGAATCAGAACTGTTTGCTGATAGCATGTAACTAAAAATAACTCATCAGAGAATGGACAAAGAAACCGGTCGATATTGAAACGACCATACCTATTGGGTCGATACACCAGAGTTCGTTGAAGAGTTGAGTAATGTGAACCACCGAAAAACGCCTTCCGTTGTTTAAAGTTTCTGGGAAATACACATTCCTCTGGATGGTATGAGAGTGGTCTGGGTAACGAAGGTCCACAAAAGGTGAACTGGACGGCTTATAATCTAATCGCTGAAAGGACAACAAAATATGTATCGTCGAAAGGTTTTTTCTGCCTTTTCGTTCGTGTTCGCACCGAAACTTCATGTGCGAAGACTCAGGTGGAGACCTGGGCGTTGTTCAAAATTTTTATTTATCTTGTTCATGAGGAAGCCAGTCCAAATACGCTATAACTGCATAGTACTGCAAGAAAACAGCTCCGAAGTCAGCCATTCCCCCCTATGAGGATACCACGTGGAGTTCACGGTCGCCCAAATGGGTTATGTATGGACCGTTCGTCCGGGTACTGTCTTGTAGACAGAACGACCCTGTGGGCCAGATTCTACCTGCAATCCAGGACTCGGTATTCCTCCGTAGGCTTTGAATCCAAACTGTTGTTTGATCTGGATATCCTCCACAAAATAGACAGTTTGACCTCACAGGGATATCACTCGATAAAGGGACAAATTCGGGCTCCGCGTGCATGTATGGGCCGTAGCCCGCGTACTACGATATAGTGGTTCTATCTACGGACATTCTGCATCAGCAGTAACGAGATAACTAGTGTGAATGATAACGCATCGAGGTTTACGACTTGCACCAGACCAGTATAGACAGGCGCCACAACCACGGTGAAAATGTCGATTATTTTGCTTTTCGAGTGATGTGCGAGAACTCACGCCTTCCGCGCAGCACGGAATTCCGCAGGAAACAAACTTTTGCGAAGTAAAATGATAATTAAAGGAGGAAATTGTTTCACTTTTGAATGTTTGGGTGACTGGTATTTCCTGGATCAAACAACGTGGTAAAAAGTCGGAGTCAAGTAAAGCTGTATACAAACCATTTGTGGATAATCTGCTTCCGAGCAACATATCGTCAGCTTCCTGTATTCTCCCCTCTGTCACCTATCGTCAGTCTGTTTGGAGCGAAACACTCTTTGTCAAGCTGTAAATCTACGTACAGTGTTCGCCAAAACGATGTACATCGGCCGTTCACCATTGGTATGTCCACAAAAGTTACACATTCCGTCAGATAGTTGAATATATATCCTGTTGTTCGATCACGGTTACCGTTTTCCCGAAGGTATTTTACAACCTTGTGACACCAAACGATTTGTATGTCAGTAATTGCTGGCCTTGAGGCATAGCAAACCATATCGATCATGTTCTTTGATTGACTGTTGCAACTGGTTGAACCTTTTGAGTTGGTATCACGTCGTAAGAAGACACCTAATGGATGCAGTACAGAGTTAATTATATCGGTCCACTTCGGTGAACATGAACACCATATGCAGTGGTCCTCCGAGCAATAACACGGGCTCAGCTCGAATAGTTGGACACATTGACTGGATCCGCTGCTGAACGGAGTCGAATCCGTGTTCAATTATCCATGATTTCGAGCGTTGCCCTTCCGAGGTCTCGTGCTTCCAGGTTGTCTTTTGGTAGCGAAGGCTCACTTACTACTTGCCCCAGATACATAAGTAGTACATTCAACCCACATAGACTCCCCTTGACACTATTTTGACCACTCCCGCGCAAAACAGAATGCTACGTCTCTCGAGCTTATTAATCTGAGCGTCTCGGTATCTTGAAGCGAAGTGACTTTCAACGGTAAGTAGCAACTAGTCATTATCATCATCATCATCATCATCATCATCGACAGCATGACATCAGTGTTCAACACTGATGCTTCGCTGCCTTCAGACGTGATTCATTTGAAAGCCTTATTGTGAAGAAAAGAGTACAAGTGAACGGGGAAGGGACTTAGTGCTAGCCTACCACAATCATTCCGAGGGGCCTATACCTCCAGATACCCATTCAGGCAATCTGAATAGAAAATGACAACAAGAACGCCATTGGTATCGATGAGCAGCCATATCTTGCAGCGTCTCCAACCAGGCGCAGCGGGGATCACGCGGTCCCCATCCTGGAAGGTGAGTTGCACCCACAGCACCCAAACGTTTCGTAATCTCCTTCATACCCCTCTGCTAAGTCAAGGGTTGGTCACCTCTCTACTTCCACAACTCTGATTTGGGCACGGAAAACAGCACTCTCTTCGGCAAACGATGATTAGGCATACGCAACACGTGTCCCAACCAACGCAGCTTCTGGTGCTGGACACACTCTTCAATGGAAGTACCCGTTGCACAACCAAAAACTCGCTTTCTAACTGCCTCGTTACGGATTCGCCGACACCAACCCACACGAGCTATGGTTCTGAGACAACGATTGTCAAACACCTGAAGACGTCTCAGTTCCGCTGCTCGCACAGGCCAGGTCTCACAGCCATACAACAAAACAGCCCGCACTGTAGCCTGATACACACGTCCTTTGAGATTTAGGGATATACCGCTTTGACGCCATAGGTGTCTCAAATTAGCAAACGCGACCCGAGCCTCGGAGATTCATGCATTGACGTCATCTGTCACATTGCGGTCAGAACTAATATAACTTCCTAGATACGTAAAACGCTCCAGAACTTCGAGTGCCTCTCCCTGGATTGTTAGTGGCGTGTTCAGTGACTGCATGTCCAGCAGCATGACCTCACACTTTGTGGGCGCAGTGTGTGTGATGCAAAGTGCATGCCTAAGGACGGAATAACTTGGTCAGTTCATCCAGACACGTGTGCCTTCTTCTCTACGAAAGCGAGAACTATGTCGTACGGATATTCCAGATCGACAAGGTTTTTGTCAGAAGCTATTTAAACATCGGGGTTTTGAAGACTTTCCAGCGTTCGTCTCTTTATCTCGTCGATCACGAAATTAAATAGGAATGGAGGGAGTGGACACCGCTTTCCGTACGGAAGCTTTTAGAGAGCTCTTCATGCACTCTCGTACGTCCGGAAGTCTGAGAACACAAAGAACTTGTTGTGTTCACAAACTTCTGGGCCATTCCTTGATGGGCAAGCATGTCAAGGATGTCAGACCGGTCAACCGAGTCGAATGCTTCTTGGAAATCCAGAAATATTAAAATTGTGGGTCATCTGTAAGTATGGCGTTGTTCTAGCCCCTGACGAAGTGTGAAGATTTGGTCAACGCCACCCCTACCAGGCCGGAATCCCGCTTGCTGCTCTTGAGTCAGTGTTTCACGAGTCATTATAAGGCGACGAAACACAAGTGACACTAACTGCTTTGTTACGGCAGGGGTCAAGCTGATCCCCGTTTGGATAACATATTCACTGTAAGTCCCTTTTTTGAAAATGGGCACAATCACGGGTTCTCTCGAGTTGTCTGGGAAGTCTCGTTTTCCCAAATGCAGGCAAATAGATCAGACCAGCGCTGACTGAGAACTTCACCCCTATCTTTGAACAATGGGGGTGGGATGTCATTCGGACCAGAAGCTCGGTGGCGCTTGAGATAACATACGCAGTCATAAACCTCTGAAGCCGTAGGGTTTCCCACGTTCACCTTCCATGGTTCCACATCAGCTGTGAGCTCCAGATGAATGGCAGCCGGTAACCACGACAGTTGTTGTTCGAAGTATTCGGCCCACCGGTCGAGACGTTCTTTATTCAAGATGGTCACTCCATTCTGGTCCTTCATCGTTTCGCTCACACGTGGTTTACGGGGACCGGTAGCAACTAGACTGTACGATGAGCAGAGGGATGAGCCAACTAGGCTGACCGGAAGGTACAACTGACATTCTGTGGATTGTTTCAGGTCTCGTCAGTTAAAAGCATCGGTGGCCTGGCCTGAAGGGTCGAAGAAAGCCTCTTAGTTAACGTAGTTAGTTGAGGGAAGCGACCAGATGTATGTTCAAAGTACCTTAGAAACCTGCAGCCCATGCATGTTTGAGCGGTGAACTGCCCATGTGTATTCATTTTTTGGTGATTGGTTCATACACCTTGTGTGCGCTCCATTTAGTGTAGGATGCTGGTGCTGTCTAACTTACGAGTAACGATGATGATAATATTAATAACTGTCCAACTCTATCACCCTTTCGGTGCATAGCTGCCAAGTTGCCCAATTCTAGACAGCAGTATTGGAGATGCAGAGGTCGGGTTCGAACCACGGACCTTCTGGTCAGTGAGTTTGCGCCTTAACCACGGAGCTATCTCGAGCCCTGACTTACAGGTATACAAGTATATAAAAATCATGAGAATTGGAAAGTTACTTACACGCTGTGCAATTTCTCCCCAACGGGTACTACTGAGGTTGTCGCTGTGAGCCTGTCGTGGGTTGTTAAGGAATCGGAATGGTTCAACGAGGAAATTTACAAGTGGAAATTCCTGTAAACTTCTGAAATTGATGTGCAGGAATACGAGGTGTGGCGATCAAGTTCTCTGCGATTTAGTGTTCAACAAAATCAACCAGTTCCAACTAACTTTTGTCCGTCAATAGGACTCTCTTTTCGATAAATCCCCCTCTATATGCAACCGCTCCCTGGTGCACGTTGCTGTCTCATACTATTGTATGCTTGTGCTAGGTGATATATAATCTGTTTGCACCTCTGAACTAAGATCACCTCCTCGGTATGATAGAATCATCTTTTTTGCATCGTGATCATTAGAGAATATCTACTAAATTAGTCAATATTTTTTATAGTTTGTCACGCTACTGAGAGTCCCACGACAGCAATATTCCCTTCCAGTTGTAGGTCCATATTGCTATTACAATGTTAATGAAACACTTTCATATGATTGATCGACTACCTGGTTTAACCCGAAGTGTTGAGCACAGTAGAAGGCAGAATCCGTTCATTTTTAATGCGAGAGATCGAACGGTTGCGCGCGTAAAACAAATCTTTAGTGTTACGCATTGCCACACATTTACGTTGTTCGCTCTGAACACCGTTGAATGCGTTGTCGGGTCGTAACTAACTAACTAACTGTCCTGTCTCAGAGTCCTCATTGAAGTCGACCGCCTTCGCCAATAGGACGGAGTTTGCTAGTGGAAACTTGCATACTCTGCTAGTAGGTCATTTTTCGATCGCTTTTACACCCAGTTAGGTGAAATTGGTCTTCTGACGCAGACGATGTCGCAGCATGTACATCACCTAACTGAGGTAGCTCGTAACAAATTAACACTTTACGTATCAAGTCAGGTTACCTGGTCTTTTGAGAGACCACCTCCCTTTGACTCAAACTTGGACCACATTTTGAGTGTGAGTGACCCGCCTCTTTCCACCTAGCTTTTGCTTGCAAGCACCATCTCATGCGCATGTTCACTCTCTCTGTTTCCGTTTTAGTCACTTACGCTCCGTCTCCCCTATGAACCACTCCCGGTTGAAGGCGTTACTCTAACCTTGTTGCGTCGACTGAATCACAGTGAGTACCCCAGTCACCTGTCCAGACTTTTCTCTCTCAATTTGTACAAGTCATGCACATTGGTTAGTCTCTTCATCGACCTCATTTAGTGTAATAAGGTTATGCCTGTGATCGACCCCCGGTCTGAACCTCCCAATATAGCGTTTTCGGCGAAAGAACTACGAAAGGTGCACAGCGTGTATTAAACGCCGGAAACCCTGTCAACAACACATACAATGCGTCATATTTATATAGTGTATGAGGCAACAACGTTCTAGAAATTCCGACGCTTTCTGGACGCGCCTCTGGCAACCGGCATTCGGTGGATATGATTATCATGATTATCTGTTTGTCCCACACTTTCGGCCAGTCAGAGCTCGGCTTAATGCTGGACCGGCAGGTGGTACACATTCCGGCCAATCGCGTGCGGGTTAGGCTTCTTGGCCGTGGCAGCGCCTAACTGCGAGCGGTAAAGCGGTTTTGGTGTGGGATTCTGCCTGACATTTAGGTTCTTTTTTATTCGTGCTCGCTCCTCCTGACGAATCCATAAAATCAATACCCGTTCATCACAGTATAGGATTCATCATCAGTGCTCGTGGGTATCAAGCTGTACGTTCCGTTCAAATGCTTGAATATACCTGGAGAGGTCGGCGGAATGGTGTGTGATCTTTCGGTAATTTACAGCACAGTATGTTGAACGCAGTCACTAGGGTAGGTCATTTGAAAATAGAGTTACCTACTAATTACCACGCAAAAGTTGAAGGACAGAAGTTACTGTCAACCACTACATAATTGGGGTTTTCTTCTGGTTCAAGATTGTTGCCGGACAGTTGGACTTCAGTGTTTGTACTCAGTGAGGTCAGGTTTGCGTGGCCTTTTAATTTTATGACCAACGAAATTTAGCAATGTTTGCGAATTCTACCAGGCAGTCGCCTTGTGTGATTCTGCACACGGGCATTCGAATGAGCACATGTAAAAAATGGCTACATTCTGACAAATTTTCCTTTGGCATCATGCTCAGAATACCTTTCGACGTATAACTTTTTTGTCGCCCAAGTCGTTTGTACACATCTTGCGGTCTCCGTGACATCATTGTGGTACAAGGTCACCTTGGAAGGTGATGCGGATGTAAACCAGCCTCTTCACAACTGGGGTGAAGGCGACGATATCATCGATGTCGCTCCTATACTGGGTAGAATTCAAGTTAATGTCCCTCGTGCATATCCCTGAGTATATCAGCCAGCGGTGAACGAACTGGGGACCCCATGGCAGCTCCGTCATTATGTTCACAGATTTGACTGTTGAATTGAAACTGTGTATGGTGGCCACACAGGGTCAAATGCTCTTTCAGATTGTCCGTTGCTTTGGCAGTGTTTGATCCGTCAGCTGTAACTAGCCGTGCCTAACTGCCATGCCACCCGAAGGAAGCACGAGGGCTGAGATACTGCCAGGTCGCCCAAGCCTAGTCGAGGTTCAGAGGTTGGGTTCGAACCACGGACGGTTAGTAAATTCGCGCTCTGACCACTGAGCCATCTCGCCCCCTATAGTTAGTCTATCATTCCACGGAGTCGTAAAGTGACGTGACATCAATTGAACACCTTTGCTGTCCAGTTGCGGTCAGCTCACTCAACAAACTAGGACTGGTTAATGAGGCTTTCTTTGACAGTAACATGCTTAACTGGCTTCGGTTTCCTGGCCATTTATTTAACAAGTGAGCGATGTGGAGAGTCAGTTATGTCTACTATCGGTCTCATGGGTAGACTGTTCCTAGGTACCCGCAGCAAAGTCGTTGTTTAGCGCTTATAGTCAAACACACCAAAATTCAACATCGCTAATAATTTATTTATGTTGTGGTCTTCCGAACATCTTGGATACTGATTTTTCAATTTGAGGCGTTCTTCTTCTGTTGCCTTTCTGTTGATTATCGGCTCATCAGCTAATACTTCCACTATTTTGGTTACCTTATCTATTCTATCTATTAAAGACTACAGTCTGTATAGCTTTTTCGGAGCTGAAGATTAGACATCCTGTACTACTACTTCAAGGCCTGCAAGTGTTTGTTTGTCGGCAATTTGTTCTACATTTCAAGTGTTCGTAAAAAGGGCTGACTGTGTTGCGATGTTTCACCTTCAGCTCGGATAATATTGTCAAATGAGAAGGAAGGTGATAAGGTTTTTGCACATTGAACTTCTAAATCAAGGTGAGCGTTGGAACAACGAGGACACACAATTTTGTGCGTAATGACAACACCCCTAGTAAGGTGACATCCAATAGGAGTGCAGGGAAATTGTGGACATACTGCTTACGTTAGTTTGGAAATTTGACACTGACCTTCTGACCCCTAACATTCTTGAGTGGTGAGTGTAACGCAACATACTGCCAAACCATAGAGGGAAATATTGGTAGCTCAGGTAGCGTAGATGGTCGTGACCAAACACCAACCCATCGCTACGCACCACTACGCTCCCTAACAACGCATTGATGATGTCACTTCGATTGGTGATGAAACGTTTGCAATTAGATTGTCCAGCTCAGCGAACAATCTAACGACCATACCGCCAAACCCTATTTTTTAGATTATACTTATAGTTCTGCAAACTGCCACAGGACCACACACGGAAAATATGTTCTGTGCGATCAATACCCCCTAACCGTGAAGAACCGGAACATCGGAACCGGGTTTAATGAACGGGGAAACACTTTTTTGGTACCTTTTTCGGAAGTCAGTCTGAGTTTTCTTTTGTGACCAACTCTTTTTGGTCTATCTTCCATTCTGTTTCAGTCCTCCACAGTGCTCTTCTGGAGAACATGGCCACTGAGAAAATGGTCAATGCCTACATCGAAAATAGTAAGTGGATCTCAAGTTTTCCTGTTCAAGTATGCATTGCCGCCTTCGACCTGTTTTCCCTGCTCATGCTATCATGTTTGAACTTTCAGTGGTCGGACAAATGAGTGGTGCCCAAAATGAATTTCCGATAAACTGCAATCACTGACTACTTATCACCACTTATCACGCATCCACTTTTTCCCAGAGATCGCAAGAGTTTTAAGATCTTGACAGGCAAATGATTTGTTGCACATGATGTTTTTTCGAGCGTCAGCTGACCTTTAGATATCAGGTAGTCCATCACTCTTCTGATTCGAGAAATACTTGTTTCATTGTCGCGTGTTTACCCCCGATATCTCATACACAGGACACAGGTGCAAAACATATACGCGTAAATATGTCCTAAAGCAATTGGACATCTTCCATAGACAGGTGTGCCGTCTGTTGTTCCACGGAACTGTGTTGTACAACGTTCGTCCGTGAATGTGTGTGGATCTGTTTGTCAATTTCTGCTTCTGACCAAATTGAGCCTGACTATCCTCCAACGTGGCGTAACTTATTTCCAATAAATACGGTTAATTTAAGGTGAAGGTCTTTCCTCATCGGTTTGCACTAGTGAGTTTCTGCCTTCAATGAGCTTATCGGGACAAACAGAAGTCGTCCTCGTTTCAAAAGGGCTTTGTCTTGGCTGTGGACCCACGCTTTGAACCGTATAGCGAGCACCAAATAGCTAGCTACGCACAAGATTTATACTAAATTGATCGAAATATGACTTTATGCCACCACCACGAAAAAGGGTCACAGAACACCAGTTTCGCTTCTAGGGCACCAAAAAATATTTTCATTACTCGCAGTTGATGGTATTTTCGTTGGATCCGAGTAAAAAAGACAATACACACAGAAATGAATTGTCAAAAAAAGGCATCTGTACTGAAAAGCCAAGATGCACTGTACAGCTGTTTCATCTGTATCAGGAACAATTGGCAGTGTTATTAGCTCTCAGTTAGACAGCGCGAAATCTCTGTGCACTACCAAGAAACGCAATGATAATTTTAGAAATTCAAGTTTTAGCGGAAAGTCCCTCAGTGCACAACTGAGTCACTCTAATAATAATCGTACTCATACTAAGCATCCTAGCTGCTTATTCCGTCTGACTAGTTCACGAACGCCTTTGAAATCTGCTAGCGGCCATATCTGGGGTACTGTCCAGTCAAACACAAGGTGAACCGCATCCCGGAACTTGAACAACACCGGGAGGTGCCATATATTTTTCGCAGGCTGCTTCATTCCCTTTTGCTGTGTCCTACTTTACTCAGCTCTTGATTTGCGGCATTCGGAATTCGACGTGAACAATAACGTTCTCTTTGGTATGCGTCGCGGTGATTTCCAATCTTTTTCGTCCCTTTCCACTCTATGGAAATTTGAAAAAATGTCAGTGATTTCCCAAAGGACCAGTGACGCAACTGATTCCAATATTAGATTACTGTAGAAACCAGCCCTTGTGGAGAATATTGATACAAATTCACTCACTGGCGAGTCTGTTTTCAGTGATGTTCATCATTTATTCTATAGGCAGAGGAAAAACTCAATCCAAATTTTTTATTACCGATTTACTCGGTTGATTTGTTTCCTTTTGTAATGAAGGTAATGAATACTATTCGCATCAATTAATCGAGGAGATACACATACTGTAATCTGCAACCTCCCGTCGAATCAGCCGTTTATTCTAACTCGTTAGACAGGTGATCGAAAAGCCAGACTAAATATTGGTGGGATTCCCACCCACATAGCAGTCGTTTTTTTGTAGCGTGCGTGGTTTGCATTTGCCGTCCACCTTTGGGTGCGGTACTCCGATTGGGCGTCTGGCTTATCTCTGGGTTCTGCTGTCCACGGGAGAATCAGATTGCGGTGTCTATGCATTCGCTAGACTGTTTCCGACTGTGGAGCCTCATCACACAGAGTCTGTCGGCTATGGAACCTATGGACCCATATTTGTTCGATTCTGTTCATAATCTTAGTAGTGTTACCTTCCTTCGGATGGGCCGTATGCGTTCAACCAATGGAATCCATTTGTTCATTTTGTGTAGTCTCGTTCATATGCTGTGGTTTGGCTCCTGTAAGTGATAGCTGAGAACCACATACCAGTGAACATAATTCGTTAAAGCTTTCTGACATTACTCCCGATCTAAAGCTGCCACCTTGACGTAGTGGTCGGGCTTGAGTGTTGCAATGATCCCGCGGGCTACACTGGCTGGAACTTCGTTCCGCAAGGTGCTACCGTGCTGGGAAGGCCAATGGGGAGCAGTCAGACCAAGAGCAGCTAGACCCCGTACTACGAGTACTCGTGCTACGAGGCGGTCTGGGGGTAAAGTCGTACTGTCCTCTGCGATAGGAGTGTGAAAGCAGTAAGTTGTTTTCCCCAGGCGACCAGCATGTCCATATTTATGGAAGCAGCGATGCTGCCTTACCCCGAGGAAGGACGGGTTAGAAAAGGTCGGCCCTAAAAACCGCACACTCCGATCGCCCAACGGTTGACCGTGACCGCCGGCGTATTATTCAATACGGTCGAAATACTTTTAAAACCAAAGAGTCCGGTGCTGCTCCGAAGGCACCTGATGTGCGCAGCCGCATCAGGAATGAGACAATAATGCCTAATTCTCTGCGCCCTCGGGTTAGGCCACGTGCTGCGTATGCCAGTCGACCGACTTCCTCGAAGAGTTCTTTTCGCACAACCACGTGAAGGGTGTTAACGAGCTATGGCAGGTCAAACAATTACTTGGGAGCGAAGTATAAAAGCCATTACTAGCAAACTCAGCTGCGCTGGTCACTGCCGTCTTCCTGGATGGGGACCCCGAGACGGGTCACACCGATGATTAGAGACATTGTCAAACGTGGCCCAGTTGCGCCCTCAATAACACTCGTGCATCCAAGCTATTGCCTTCAATGCATAGCTCCCTTCCCTATTACCCCACTTTGCAGTCCACTGACAGTGCTGTATTTACGCACCAATTTATCAGCTCCCGCCTCCAATGCGCAGCTATCTACCCCAACTCATCGGTGGACGAAACTGGTAGCTATATTCACTGTATTGCAGCTGATAATGATGATGATGACGGTGATGATTCTAGCATTCCCAAAGTTCTCTTTAGTATCCTGAAATAATTTTATCAATTTGCTTAAGTCGGCTTGAAATCATCTTCAATTTTCCCGGGCTTATCGACTTTGGAAGCCGGTAAAAAACTCGACGAAAGCGACTGAAACAGTATAGATTTACCCAGGTTGAAGTTCCTCGATTTTCACAACGTGGTCAGAAAAGTATAACTTTGGTTGGATCCAGAAATGCCCATCCACACAAGCTCTTTCATCCTTGTTGGATAAATCAAACACCCTGCTGGCGATGTTTCCCCGGGGTGCTGACGAAACGTTTGTAAATCACATGCCGGGCACGGTGAACGAGCCGACCAATAAACGGGAAAGTTCGCTACATCTATGAGGAGGTGGAAATCAAGACAGAGTTATCCCCCCTCTGTCCGAGACGTCGAAAACAGGGTAGTAAATAACTAGCTTCCTTATTGAGCTCACTGGTAGCAGAAGATAACCTTGGATGCAAGGAAGTCGAAAGCAAACTGGACGAACTCAGACCAGAAGAGATTATGGGTCAAACAGAACACGTAGTCACTATATGGACAAAGAACTGAAGATGGTCTGGTTACCAGCTATAACGCTCTCAACGGAATTTTCATATGGAAAGCTCAGTAAACTACCCATGCACTTCAATATAGGGAAACTAAAGGAGAGGGAGACCGGCCGGGCGACCTAATTAGTAAAAGGTCCAAACAGCTGAGTTGAAGTCACCAGCGTGGGGGCCTAGGCTCTCCATAAGCCAGAGGAGACTGCAGTCCGTCCGTTGCTATTCGGCGATGCCTCTGCGTTTATGTTTGTGGAGGGCTTCAACCATAAGTGTTCAAGCGTTCCGGCCACAGACAGGACGCACGATTATACCGTTTCGCGTTAATCTGTAAATGACATGCAAAGCTTCCTTGGGTTAATGTCATGATGCGTGCCAACCAGTTGACCCATAACGCTGCTTGTTGGCGTCGTATTGACGTTTCTCAGGCTGGACGGTAGGTGCTTCTTCATTCTCTGACTGAGTTGCTCTACTCACAGCCCGAGTGCACTACGCTTATGACTTCAACCCAATTGTTGAAACTGTTTAGTCAACCAATGGCATTCCATTTTTTCAGATCTCTAATTCTTTTCCTCCTATGTGCGTGGGGATCAATACTTCATGATAGTGTGGCCTGACAAGATACTGAACCATTAGCATAATCTTTAATTTGGAGAACATACTGTGGGCCAGAGAAAGAACAACCGATAACTACATAGTCCATATATTTGCAACTTATTACCAAGCATGGTAGCAGGAGAGATGAGGATATCTTGACAAACAGGAAGCGGAAAGGACTTTTGTTTGTTACAAGCCGTGGACTACATGCGATCCTGGAAATGCTATTTTATGAGCCCTACTATACCATGGTCAGAAACTTTGGCAGCAAGTGTTTTGATGTCTATTCGGGCTACCACTGCAGTTTCTATAGTCCAAGAATGGTAATCTTACTACATCACGATTACTACCAAATTCGGATGCAACAACATGCACGATTCGGGCCGTAGCATCAAGTTCTGAGAGCGAATGTTCCAACTTTTGACCATTTGTCTCAACAATATCTAGAAATGTCGAAGAGCTAGGAATGACTATCACTCAGATGGAACTTATATTTCTCCCTATTGGTGAGTCGGATTGTTGATACATGTTTCCAACAGTCAGCCATCTTTACTGAAGACTTGCACAAGCCAGAAATGTCGGTTGCGAAAAGCAGAAGGTAATAACACACTCTTTCAGTAGGATGAGGAATGTTATCTCGGAACAGCGCACCTAGTTTGATCAGAGATATTGTTGGGGAGATTAATCGATAGTAGCAGTGAGGCTAGTTTGTAAGATAATAAAGCGAGTCGTTCAGCTGTAACACCCTTTCGGTGCCTAGCTGCCATGCCACCCAAAGGAAGTGCGAGGGCTGGGATACTGCCAGGTTGCCTAAGCCTAGACAGGGGAAATCGAGAGGCAGAGGTCGGGTTCGAACCACGGACCTTCCGGTCAGTAAATTCGCGCTCTAACCACAGCCATCTCCCCCTTGTGAGGCTACTTGACATGGGAGAGGCACACAAGTCCTTGTTTAGTATCTCAGCATCAACTTTTCACCTGAACCTGTCACCAGAAAGCCACTTTAGCTCCCGCCACAATTCAGCGTAACTAAAGTTTCGCAAAAGTCTCCAGAGAACGAGCTCGAATGTACAAGTTCTGTTTCAGCGCAGCGAACATTTTGCTCGGGCATTCTGACCATGCTTATCAGCTTTCTCCTTCGTGTGAGTGCAACGCGCCGGCCTGCAATGTATTTTGCGTCTACGCTGCTTCAGAGTAGATCCGACGTGGTGGCCAATGTCCAGTAAAGTGCATTTTGCGGCAAATGCAGCCGTTGAATAACTTTTGACCTTGGCAAAGTTGGTTTTCACAAAGCGCACAAGGTTTCAGAAGATGATAATTCTACTGGGATTGTGAAACCACAAATGTATCAGGACGACTAATCTGGGGGTCCCGAATCACTTTTAAATTTCAGTTGACCCTTTGTAACAACACCGCTTGAAAGTGGTGACGAAGAGACATGTTATACTTGGTTTGTAGTTTTAAAGAACAAAATCTTTTCATGCATTCAGTTGAAACCGTAAACTGTTTCTTTCAGATGAACTAGATAGTCTCTCATTCGTTCAGTGCTTTTCGAACCTGTTCCGGAATAAATGCGGCTGATCCTTCTATTGTGTGAGAACTCTATGTTTGTCACCTTCCTCTATCTCCATCCTCCAGTCTGTCAATCGTGTCTGTTATGCACCGAAATTTAAGTTTTTCTTGCTGTGCGCATTCTTTGCACATATACAATTGATGTCACTTTCCTGTTGGCCTGTCTGAGTTTTACTTTTGCTGTTCATAGGCGCGAACAAAGACAACCGTAAATCATTCATGAGATTCATCACACAAACGGACCTCTCCTTTACCAACGTGTTGTATTCTTTCCCATCAGGAGTGAATTTTCCCACTTTCATTCATATGTATCTTTTGTGGGATCATTATCATCATTGGCAGCAATACACCAATGGAACATACTAGTGTTTAACTGCCAAGAACAGTGAAATAATGGTATTTTTCTCAGCTTAATTCTCAGTCTGAACCTCCCAAGCTAGCGTCCCCGTGAAAAACAACCACCATAGGTGCAAGTATATTGACGCCCAAAACCAGATCAAAAACACCTGTACAGCGCGTCGTATATAAAATGTATGCCGTGACAACATTCTGGAATTTCTGACGTCTTCTGGATGCACCAATGGCAACTGGCAGTCGGCCAATACTGGGTCATGGTTGGCTGTTGGGTCCAGTCTTTCGACCAATCAGAGCTCGCCCTGATGCTCGGCCGGCAAGCGTCTCGAACTTTTGGTCAATTTTATGCGGAATAGGCTTCTCGGCCGTAGCAGCGCCTAACTGTGAGCGTTAAAGCGGTATTGGTGTGGAATTCCGCCCAACAATTACCAGCATTAGGGCTTTGACTCTTGCAGTGCTGACTGAATTCGGATTTTTTTTTGAGAACATCCTTTTTATCTTCACAGTGAGCACCGCTCATTTCGGGTCCCCTCTATTAGCAGTCTGACTCACAGAAATCAAACCATTCTAAAATAAAGGCCGCTCCTTTCGTTCTTCAGCTGCATATGAGAAGCTGTAGTTCCCTCCCTATAAAGGGATTACTCTAGTATGTTTTATTGCGTCCTACGTTTAGTTTTTTTAAATGTGAAATCGATAAGCCGACTTAGGGTTGCTAAGTAGAAAGTCTTACTAATGGTTCGGTGTTTTTATCTTCTGAACCTTGATGTGTCGCATGGATTCGCCACTGCAGACAGCGTAGGATGAACAAACCAACAGCGCTGCAGTTATAAATCAACAGCAGATCACTGAATTCTCTGGTAAAGCGTTCCATGAGCTACCTAGCCGGGCGTTATGAGCCGAGCTAAAGTGTTGGATGCTAGTTGACCGACAATTCTGGATGCAACAGAGTTCAGGTGTGTCTCATCCGTAGCCGATTTGCATACAGTCTTCCAATCAACGTGACTTTGAGTTATCTCGCGCGGCCCGTCCTCTGTTGGAGGTCTGAAAAGTGAGCAGCTATTTATCGCTCTTCTGGCTATTGGTTGCTTCCGTATGGAGCTGGACGATCTCTCCACTAGTAGGCTGCACAGCACCTGAGTGCCAAAAATGCATTGCAAATTTGAGTTGAATCCTCCGTGAACTCAGTAGCAGAAGTTTTATCCATACGATTTTCTTTTTTTTCAGTCGAAGGACGGCATCAAATTGCCTGTTGGATTCAGGAAGTCAATAACCATGTGAATTCGGACCTTCATATACCGAATTGATAAAGAACCTACATGCTTCAACCTACCGACCTACCTGCTTTCCCCCATGCAGGCGCAATTCGGTCTCGCTTGATGTCTGTCGTTCTGTTTTTTAGTTTATTTTTCGTCATTTATTTCTTAAACAAGTTATTTGTGAGCCTCCCGGTAACTTCTCCACGCATTTCACCTTTGTGCACCATTCGGGCTGCCACCTGTGCTTAAGTGCAAATCACGTTCCAACAAGTCATCATGTACATTTCGCTTATTTTTCTTTCCTTCAGGGCGGTTTGTTTTCCTCATTTTTTCCATTTCTTGCGCCAGCTGTTTTCATGTTTTCCCTCGTTACTCAGTTTTTGCTTTTGGTAACATGTTCAGCTAAGCGATGCACTTACCTGCTCTATCCTCCGTTTTCATCGTCTTTTTGGACATGCAATGCATTGTCATCATTGATCATGAGTCTCTTTTCTTGAAATGTTGAGATATCGACTGATTTCACCCTCGTAATGAAGTGTCGGGCTGAACTCCCCATTCTGATTGGTCAATATTTTGACCAATCAGAGCGTGACTGTTTGGTCCATGGGCGGTTGGTTGCGCAGCCGTCCAGTTAGTTAGCAGATGAGATACCCTTTAGCAGTGCGACTAACTCTTAATTCTGGTGAAATATAAGCTGAGCGATCCAAGCGTTTCTCCAACATCCTGAGTTCATGTTCCTGGCTCTTACTCACTAAATAGAATCATTCAGCGGAACAAGTTTTCTCTGCATAACACATCGTTGTTTAAACAGATTGGTGGGTATTCTGGACAATAAGATTACCAGGATTTTTTCTTGGTTTTGTGAGTGGAATGCCTGCTAATCATTTGGCATCGTTTTTTCCCAAGTTTCACTCACTGTTATCATGCTGGGAGACCAAGACTCCGTAGTGTGGTAAACAATCTCTTGATGCATTAGTTTGCACCTCTGGTAACTCTTTACTACTCAGTGCTTTACTGGTTGTTCCTGTCTGGTTCCCTAAGCACAGAGCATCGGTTTGGCATGCTGCTTGCTCTACAACTACCGCTTTCGTCTTGTTGGTCTAAACGCCTACCGACTGGGAAGCGTTCACGTGCTTCTGTAGGCGACCCAATACAAACCACACGGCTTAATCGAAGTACCCTGATTAGGACGACATTGGTACAGTCGATGCGGCGGGCGAATCTGACAACGATTACTAGCCGACTGCGTTTGGTGATCGACTACTGTCGGGTTGCGTGTTCGGTAATTTACATAAGCATGGTGGTCGAAATAGCCAGGACAGCTGTTTTAAGTTGCTTCTTGTGCAACTTAGCAATAGACGTCTGAGTTTTATCAGCTGGATGGGAGCATACTATTCTAATGGATGTTCACCAAAAGATTGACTGTCAGTTGTTGGACGCTTTTTCAGTTTTGGAATTTCTCCGGTAGAATGACCCTTTTTCCGAAGACACGTCGTATCTATCAGGAAAGAAACAGTCCCTCAGTATATGTGAGGCAGCGAGATCCTGTCGGCATGTATGTCAGTTTCTTTTTAAAACTGCTTGCTTATCGCTTTTCAGTCATGACGAACTAACCTAACGTACATGTTTCTTAAATTAAAAATCCTTGAGGATGTATGCAATCATCTGAGATTTTGTCATAGCTGAAGCCCCTCAATAACACACTGATTGTGACGGTCAGAAACTGAATGCTGTATATGGTGCCGATGTCAGGTTTGCGTTTATCCTTTGATTTTATAGGTCCGAGGACAATTCAGCTGAAGAAATTTGCTCGATTTGCCGTCAATGTCATGACTGGACAGTCACTACAGTCGGAGTGGTGATGGCTGTAGTGGGTGCACTGTAATTCTCAGATGGGCTCTGTCATTTTGAAGCAGACGAGTGGGCTTGGTTAAACTATTTTATTTTCCAGCAATCCGGAGAGACTACGGGAGTAAACTTATCCCAGAATCAGCAGAATCAATGGGCATTTCGTCTTCCATACATCGTTTACTCCGCAGGGCTGGGGGTTTTTTGTTCTGGTTTTCTTTGTTAAGGTTGATGATCAAGCCAACTTAAAGGCGGTATTCGTACCTTTTCTTCTCCGGAAACTGCAGTGGTGATGTGGAACTGTAGGAGTATCGAAATGTCTCAATTTTAGTGCTTGTAATGCACGCTTGAAAAAAAATGGTTCAGCTATATCACCCTTTCGGTGCCTATCTGCCATGCAACCAGAAGGAGGCACGAGGGCTGGGATACTGCCAGGTTGCCCAAGCCTAGACAGCGGAAGTCGAGAGGCAGATGTCGGGTTCGGTGTTTTCCGTGCCAGAGAATTGAACAACCACGGCTTCCTAACAGACAGGAGTAATTAGACAAAACCTGTTCCACTTAAGCACGCTCGAATAACTAAAAACTGGTCAAAATGAGACACCTGGACCTATTTGCAGGCAAGTCCTTTCACAGAGACCACTCCCCTAAGTTGACCAGTTGGTCGATCGTGCCACACTTTTGTTGAGAAAGTTGCGGAATGGAAAGCTTTGTCATCTCTTTGGCGACCGATTTCGCCTGGTTGCTTCGGTGGTGTTCGTGGAGACGCCTTCGACACAACTCACTTCGCTTTCTCCTGAGTGCTTGAGATTTCACCATTTTCTGAGCGTGACCGTTTTTTACACTTGCACGGTTTCTTAGTAAAGAGCATTTCATATACCGGAGAAGAATTACGTCTCCCTTGAACGTGACTTAGGTATCCTACGATATTGCAGCGAAGCATACTTACCGAGTATGTTTGTGTTTGGAAAGTGTAAGTCAGTGTACAGTGCATCCATCTTCCGATCGATACGGCCGTGCGATGCGGTCTTGCGAATTATTTCCTACGAGTATCCCTGCTCCGAAGGTAACCTGACTAAAGTCGATTGCTAAATCGGTTAACAGATCAATAGTCGCCTGATCAAAAACCGACAAACTCACTTGAGCTACCAATATTTCGCCACATCACTAACCTGACTCTTAACAGCAATCCTGAACGTTGAAGTGACCATTTACTCACTTCTGACTGCATTTACGACTGAGAATGATTGCTAGTAGTTTTAAGGCGACTTTTTCCTTTGTGGTTCGATATCTGGGTGTTTGTTCATCATACGTAATGAATAAATTGTGAAATTCGGCTGTGAGGTCAGTTTCCAAATCCTATTGATATTTTGAGAAAATGTGGATACTTTTAATCAAAAAGCCATTCGGTATTGCACAACTGATTCATCATTGTTGGGGTTCATTAGCCGTGCGCATCTCACGAACCTCAATGGGGATTCGAACACGATATCTCTTTGCTAGTAGCTGAAGATTAAACCGTTTGGGTATGAACAGCTGATTAGTCGTGTGGTTATCCCCCACTTATCATGACTGTACGGCATTAGTAAAACGAATGACTGTCCATTTGAAGAACTCTGATCCACAGTCCAACCAACAGGTGTTTAGATGAGAAAATGTTTCATCCAATAACCGGTCTTTCTATTCCACTCTTTCTGCTTCTTACGACCAATTAGCTAGTTTTCACGCATGCAAATTCATGCAATCGAGCACTAGGTTTCGGAACTTCATGGTTGATCACTCAAGGTGCTGCTTTATTCTGGTTGTTTTGCATCTATCTACTCATCCCGATATGAGTAGTTGAAACATTGCTCCAATGGCAGGTCCACCACACAAGTAGCTTCAAGCCTAATCGCAGCAGACGCTTGGTGGCAAGACTGACGGAAATTTCTTTTGAAACATAAAATGTCGAAGGCCCTATGTCATGTGCTACATTTCTAGTGTAGCCAAAACAGTATGTTCCATCTCTGTACTCCCCAGGGTGGCGATCAACGCCAAAACACTGAGTATCCTTGCCTGCTACGGAATACGGGGCTCGATGCTGTACTAACTAATCTTGATCAGACCACCTGAGAAAGTGTTGGGGTACAAAAACATTCATGGTACAAGGATAATTTGAGCTGATTCGGCATGTGTTTATGACTTCATTCGCTTGAGCTATATCACTCATCCGTTTTGGTTTGGATGGAAGTGGTACACCGGGAATACGAATGCGTTCATGTCTGGATAAGGTTGATTAGTTCGGATATTGTCAGGGCAAAATCTTTGAATTCGTTCTGCGTCCACTAGCGCTTGTGCGTTAGCAGATTTGTTTGTCCATTTGCATTTTCCAGCTGGCGTCCCTACTCACCTTAATTAGCAAAAACACTGAAACGAGCAGTTTTGTGTCTGTTTGAGTTGAAAACTGTTACGTGGAGCGGAATGTGGCTAATCGATAGTATCCTGCCATTAGGTCCGTTGGCTTTTTCACACAAAGATTGCCCACAGTAATTGCGAAAAATCCAGGCAAGCTAAATCGTTCACGTGTGCTTTGTCAGCGCAATTCGTTCCTTTCCAGCTTCAAGGGAAAGAAATAAGTGAAGAACTGCACGGGGAGGAGAAATCTGGACGCTCTGATTGGTTGGCCTGTTTGAGGCAGGGCTCAGGTACAATGGCTTAAGCATACTGTTTTGATGTGTGATATTGTCGCTGTTTTGGAGATATTGGTAAACACGACGGAAGCGAAAACATTACATTTGATATCAACACTCAGTCGGTGGAAGTCTTACACACCAGTTGAAGTCATATGATAAATGCAACACGAGCACAATGAACATATAGAAATTCTACCAAACATTTAATATCCCGAAAAAATTTTTGCGTCCGTGTTCAATCAGTCAAGTCTGTTGAAGCGAAAATAGATAATCCTGTACAGCTGACAATCACCTTCACACAGTAAAACTGCTACTCTTGTGACCGTCGTTATGGTTAAAAGCCAGATGTTAGAGAAAACGCGTAAACTACGGTGGCAAACCTAATTGTACGCAAGTATCCAGAGACTGAGATAAGGCATGAATGAAAATATGCGTCTGTGAGTGTACATCTTTGATGTAATCACTAAGTTGTATTCCGATTTTTCCAGAGAATTCAGTATGATAGAGGAAAACACTGTATGCTGGAAAATCAGTTGAGATTCACCGGCTTGTCCACCTGTGCTTACCGGTTTTCACGTGCCTCTCAGATGTCTACCGAATTTGTATTCGAAATTGGCATAATCAGCCCACTCCACTAAGATGGCAGACAGAATTCCAGAGAGTATTAACCCCACGCGACAATCTAAAGGGCGTGGAGGATCTCTGCTTCCGAGGGGTGAAGCGGCAGGTCAGCTAGTATTTCGGGTCTAAAGTCTTAGTATTATCCGTCTTAAGGCTACCCCAGAATCTGGGAAATAACGGGGGGTGGAGTGGATTCAAAAATCCTAGTCTGAGTTGTGTATACCACCTGCCAAAGGTGTTGCACCCTTCTGTACTCACTCTATTAGTCGTTAGAAGAGATGGCTGTGGTTAGAGTACGAATTTACTGACAGGAAGGTCCATGGCTCGCACCCGACCCCTATATCTCAACTTCTTTAGTCTGGGCTTGCGCAACCTGGCAGTACCTCAGCCTTGGCGCTTCCTTCGGGTGGCATGGCAGCTAGGCACCGAAAAGGTGTTATAGCTGAACGATTATTTTTTATTGTAATTCCTCTGACCCTGCGCACCCACCCATATTCCAGATGCCGGCGCACATGTGTGAGGTAAGATCGCTGATTCACCGACTTACGCGGGCTAGCATATCATTGACCGACGCGGACTAGATTTTTGTGGGCCTCTTTCTTACTGTGACAATATTAATTTTGGAAGGCATCGACATCAGTCTGGCTAGTGATTTGCAGGTACGCCCAATTATCCTTTGTTTTTGACACTCCGCAAAACTCTCAAGGTCGTCTGGGTCTTCACCACTGCGAAGTACTAACCGCATCTTCATACCATCCGCATAGGCCAGAGATTGGGAGTGAATGTATACAAGTCGGTCACCAAGAACCATGTCCGACGGATCCTTGCAGAATACAGTTGTCCCAGTGTGCCATCTTTGACTCAGACGGACAGTTGCTACCCGATCGGAAAATCTGGGATCAAACGTAAAATATCGCCTCTAGCCCCATATGCACACAGCTTCGTCAAACCTTCATGGGGAAATTCATCACATTCGCCGTACTCCATGAAAATCAGATCTACACCGTATCCGGGGAATTTGGATTCGCCCGATTGGTACCCAGCTAATTGATCAAGAATGGTTCTCCACAGAGAAAAATAACCCGTTGGCGAAGATGAAGCAGATTATACTTCACTACTTGTCGTTGAAAGAGAATAGGTACGACTCTTTCCAAGCCATACATCCAAAATAACTAGTCAGTGGTGTCTACTACCAGATTTTGGATGGCAGTTGCAGCCTTCCGCTACATAAGTTGAACCACTTCGCAATAGCGCTGGTGGAGAGGCTTGCCAGCTGCCTGAGTACCAAAGGTTGGGTGCCATTTCTAGGTCACCAAATTTCCTGACAAGTTTCACCGCACAAGTTCAACCAAGAAATTAATCTGCTTCAGACTTGTCATGGGTGCAAGTGTTTGACTATCGGCCGCGTGCTGTTGCAGCAAACGTTGGGAACTGTCGAGCAAACCGACACGTGACCGATCCTACTACATCAGCCTGATGAAGATTAAAAGTACGCAGTGGACTCCTTTCCCAGGACTCGCCAAATCCTGTTGCTTTGATTACTGAAGCCTGTTTGGCGTCATACGAATCATATTCCGCATGAGCACCACGAAATAGGCCCAGGAATAATACTTGGTAGTGCAAGCTTTTGCATCAATAGGGGTTTGTTTTTTACTCCATTTTATTCCGAACCACAATGTTAGGCAATACTGGACACTCAGGCGACGTTCCATATTTCGCGGCTTCACAAATCTCAGAAACCCATCAAAGAAAATGTACTCTACTAAGTTCACGACTGCTTAAATAATTCGAGTGATACTGGAACCTGAACAGCGAAAACAGCTTTTAGATTGCATCTGTGGGTCAGTAAACATTTTGTCTTAATTCGTCAAGAACTAAGTGGTACGTGTTCCAACGGCCAACCAAAAAAGTAACTGTCGTTCGTTCATTTTAGAAGTCCTTTCAAATATCACTAAGTTAGGTGGCAAGTTTTCTAAACTTTCATTTACGACAGGTAACACTAGTTATCCGATAGCGCACCCTTTTGGGCGGAAAATGCTGGTAACTCAGGGTACCGGTGTGAATATGTGGCTATCTAGTGAGTGTTCGCCGCCTGCTCTTTTCGATAGATTGAGTAGGCTCTCAAACAACTGGTTAGTGAAGCCTTAGATCCCTGGAATTCAAAGTAGCTTCCTCCCATTATGCGTAGGTGGATTGTTTATCGAAAGTTTACCCTCATCATCCAGTTAATAGGGCAAACGATTCAGCTGACAAATCCCCATGTTTCCGTCAACCTTATGTTCCTTGAATTGATTTGAAGTGAAATTGCAGGAAATTCAAGAAATATACAACCAATTTGGTCGTGGGTTGCCGAAGAGTGCTGAACGTAAGGCTGACGGAAACCCCGGGGACTGTGCCTGCATGATGAGCCCCAAGAGCGAAACTGGTCGTGTTTTTTTGAACGGTTTTCAGCAACCTTATGAGTGGTATTCCTTCCAAAGATTCATTGTAAATATTCGTCTCTTTTAGACTTAGGAATAAGCCAGTCACAGGTAACCAGTATGTTACGCTTCTGCGCGGTGTCGGTTTGAATTGACACAGAGCAAAACGTAGAGCACACAAACAACGCTACTGTCATGTCTTCGGATAAGAAACGGCGCGAAAATGTACCGCCATACACATTTTAGAATTGCTAGAAAATTTTGGAGGATAAAAAGCGGAACAAACGTAAACCGGTTTCGAACAGTCAGGAAAATGCATACTTTTGAAACAAAAACAAGTGAAAAGTAATATCACAGACGAGGAACAACGTGGCATCCTATTTCAGGAAGTCAGATAAAACAGGAGGTAAATGCGAAAATGGGATTCAAGAGGTGTTTTTCGTCAAAGCCTGCATATCAGCGTCTACCATTAGCTGAATCAGTTGCCGAAAGTTACAGGTGGGCTCCCATTTGAGCTTCTCCCGTGCTTTCGAACCATCCCCGAGAAGGCAATCCTGGAACAAGAACACGAGATTTATGAACAGACACACGAAAAGCCACTAGTCGAAAAGATCATTGTACCTATAAGGCATACAGTGGCAATTAAGTACCAGTATATACAACTGCTCGTTGGGGATAGCAGTATCCCCAAAAACCGTTTACTTTTCGAATTACTGCCAATTTTTTTTCTAAAAATTTGAACTTTTAAATTTCGCGCCCTTTCCGCCATGTTGCGCCTCAATCCAAAAAGGCCGCGCTTCTTTCCTTTTGGCCAGTTGGACTTTGTGTGCGCTAACGAATTTATTGTTCCCCAAGGTCGCTCAAGATATATATATTCGACGGTGCTCCCGCTGTACTTCGCCTTTGGTTGAGGCAGTAAAAGCCCTCCTCTGAAGGTTCGGCCTTCTTCTCTCTGCGCTAGGAGTAGTTGGGCTCGCGTCATAGCTGAGGATTTGTGCGCTCGTTCTCAAGTCGCGTATAGTCGTTGATCGTACCCGTTCAGATACATAACACTGCTCTATTTCTCTCCCACTCATTGCGACAAGTGAACAGTCCCTAGAGAGAAACACGAGGTTAGGTCGTTCCGCCTTTGGACTTATCGAAACTCATTCGTAGATTTAGGAATGGAAGTGGTGTCCAATCGGGGAGAAAACGGCAGGGCAGTGAGGATAGACGGAATCATTAGAAGTAATGCGGCGTCGCAAAGAGACTGGACCTTATCCGGGTCCGACTGACGGCGTACCTCAGTAAGTACTGGAGGATGATCGTGGAGCGTCCATTGAGTTACTCCTGTCAGGTTGGTCGACTGATAGAGGTCTGACAAACACAGTCTCCTGATCCTCCAGGTTGGGCGTGTGACAACTTGTTCCTTAAAGTTTGGGCTACTCGAATCGTCCCAAGCCAACTACCGCTGCCTTTCGGCCAGGCTTTTGAGTCAAAGGCTTTGGTTGAGGACCTTAATCAGCCCCTTGTCTAGGTTTGGGGGCCCTGGAATTATCTCAGCCCACATATAACCATGACAGTTAACCACCGGTATGTAGTACTATAGTATTGCTGTTACTGATATAATAACGACGTCAGAAATCGGGATTCTATACGATTCGAGGGTACATTTCGGCCGAACCATAAGCCACAGGCTCTTGGCTTTCTTCAGAGTGAGAATTCCACTATTTTAGTATCTCAACCCGAGCTCTCCCCTTATGATTCATGAAAATATGGGATCGAATACATCGTCGAAAATGGGTAGATCTGTTCCATGCTCACCAGTACACCAACGAACGGTGCGTAAGAGCGACGCGAGATCATACACAAAGCAGTCATCATCACTGACACAAACATGGAAACAATGGGGATAGATACAACAGAAAAAAATATATATCGTAGTGATACGACGCCCAACGCATTACAACAATTACTCACCACTTCGGCAGGACGGAAGTAGCGAGGCACCACGCGGACACGTACGATATTGGTAGCATTGTCAATACCAACTTCATCCAAACCTTCACCTTCCCACCTAGAATTTATGGGGGATAGAGGGAGATAGAGAAACCGGTGAGGCGGAAGGAAACAGCAGAACACTGCAGAAACAGTAATTCCTATTAGGAAAGATACTTCTGAAGAGAGACACCCCTTCCCCGGACAGTTCACCATTGGCCATGACCTAGCGTGCAATTAGCAAGGAACCTAAAAAAAGTTTCCTCTTCACATTACTTCTACTCCGTCACCCTTACGAATAAGAAGCTTCGCACACCAGCTTGATACAAAATGAGAATTACAGAATTCGGCAATTTTTTTGGCGGGGGGGAGGGAGCGACAACCAAGTCTTGGCAATCCGAATGCCATAGGGTACTGGTCGCTTGGAAGACAGTCTGACATGCTACGTCTGCTATTGGCCTTATAAAGGGATACAACAATGATCATCTCCTACAAGGGAATGCTATCGGAAGAAACCAAAACGCCTCGGGGTGTTTCCCCAGGCCCCAGCCTTCTAATTTCAGTCGTATACTTAATTCTCAAGTACTTTTCTGGTATCTTTTTCATAGTATGCCTGAATTGTTAATTCGTTCAGGTCGAGCGTGAATCCCCACTATCATCGAATAGCGGTAATTGTGTCAAACTAAGGAGCTACGGGAGGAGTTATCAAACCTACGCACAAATGACGGTTGATCCCTGTGACTACTCGACTAAGAAAGATGTTTTGATAAATCTAAAAGAGAAGATTGATGGGGACATCAGGATGACTAGTCATTCACAAGGCATCGAACAACAGCCTACCGAATGTGAATGTCCACGTGCTCGAAAGCCAGTGTTGTGAATTCTCGGACTGAATGCTTCTCTCCACTCGCGATTACGTAATCGTCCGGTTCGTCTTGTTGCAACATGAGCCACATGGCTTGCACGTAGTCACCAGCGAAGCCCCAATCGCGTTCGGCATTGAGGTTGCCCAACTCAAGTACATCCTAAAAATTGAGGACAGCAGTGAGGAAACGGAGCCTGGAAGATGGTACATTATGAGTGGCAAATTTCCATTCGGAGGAGGACAAAAAATCTGGAAAATTTGAATAGTGCTGATTAATTATTATTCCAAAACGGAGGAATGCACCGGGAAATCCAAGTAAAACTATAGATCGTGTACATGCACAAATAGTCGTTTTGGAAGTTGGTTTCATCACTGAACTAGACAATTCGGCTGCAGTGCGTATCAGTTGTATGTCGACGAGTTGTGTGCATGTGTTTGTGTTAACTAGGACCAATCACCGCTTATGATTGGTGGCCTTGGTGGGCAATCTTGTAGGTTAGTAATGTAACGTCCAGGCAACCATTAGGCTTGTTCTCCCCAACGTAAGTGGTTCCAGGTTCCAGTGGTTCGGTTGAGACATTGGCCCTGTTTCAGTGTTCCGGTTAGAGGACCGGTCTATTGCACGCAGTGGCTCATAGGAGCCGGTATATTCTCCAGTAAACAGCCGTAGGAATAAATCGGAGTTTGACATGCCGATTGATAGAATCTGTCATGTTACCAAAACGTACTACGTTTGTTTCAGAAAGGCTTGGTAAACAATCGGTAGATTTTAATTGGGCAACATTTAGCTTTTGACACAAAAGCTTCATCAGGCTAAGTGAGCAGGTCACCAAGTTGGCCAGGTCTTAAGGCAGACGGAGAACTAATCAGTAAGACCTCTTCAGATTATCACACTAGATCAGTGTAGAGTGTCAATTAACGGCTCTTGTCGGTTATTGTGGTTGCCAAAATCTTGCATTGATGGGTTGGAGGAGTTACAAATTAGTTCCGATCGGTTTTGGTTCCTTAATCTTCCACTTCGGGGTGCTTCAATTGATGATGCGCCAGGGGTGCCAATTGATTGAAAAGTGCTACGTTTGTTTGCGGGCCAATAATTTACCGTTTTCCAAATACAGCTAGTGGACTTCTCGATTCCCCTGTGCGAAGGCCAACGAAAATGGACCATATGTTTTAACGGCTTCGAATCCGATACGGGCGGTGAATGATGCATCGTACTGCTGCACTACACAACGACATGCTAATTATGTCATTTGCCCGATGACAAACCAAGTTGATAGCTCAGTAAGCAAAATAACAGCTATCTATGCGATCCGACATTCTCTTCAGCAACAAATTCGCCACCGCAATCGCGAAAAAAAGAGGGTTGGTTGTCAGTGGCGTTTTTGTTGTCAGTTTCTATTCAGATTGGCTGAATCAGTGTCTGAAGGTGTAGGAACCTCGGAATGATTGTGTTAGGCTAGCACTAAGTCCCTTCCACATCCACTTTTATACTTTTCTTCACAATAAGGCTTTCACATTATTTTATGATGGCACAGCAACAAGGCTACAGTGTTCAACACTGATGGTATACAGTCCATGATGAGTTGACCTAAGTTAATTAGCCTACACAGCTTGGTAACAGCCTATAAGAGCACCAAACCATCACAGATGTACAGTAAACACAGACTTCTCGACAAAATGACCCACAGTTTAACGTTGCACGCGGCAACTTCATTAGTTCAGTGATGTTCTAAACTATATTTGTGCTGCATCTGTTACAATGGCCAAAGCAACATCACCTCATCGCAGACCAAATCAAGGCAAAGCCTGGTGAGAAAACCTTCGTCGTCGACATTAGGGCCAACCTCGTCACATCCGGTTGGGTTCTAGGCCGTCCGATGAAATACTTTCTTCCTATCCGAAAATATAAGTTGGTGGAATTCATTTTACGTCCACTCTCTTAGTTCCGGAATTGTTCCAAGTTACAGTAGGGCATGTCGCTTTGCTATAGGGATCATGGCCGAACCGAAGCGAATATTGTTTCCAAACAAGCCTTAGCAAAGATGAAGAGGCCCTCAGTCACTGGTAGGCACATAGAGTAGGGCTTGAAGTTCACATGAGAATTGGATTAGCTATCTAGCAGAGGACTTCTTTGCCGAAGGTCAGCTTGTTCGAATTCACTCATTTATTCGAATTGAGATCCTCCGGGTATA
This sequence comes from Opisthorchis felineus, assembly GCA_004794785.1. Taxonomy (NCBI): domain Eukaryota; kingdom Metazoa; phylum Platyhelminthes; class Trematoda; order Opisthorchiida; family Opisthorchiidae; genus Opisthorchis; species Opisthorchis felineus. The sequence goes on from SJOL01007557.1 coordinate 57,570, forward strand.
GTGAGACAATTCAACATGCCTCAATCAACCTGGATTCTTGCGCGAAAGCATAGCCTAATCTGAAAATCGTATACTTTGGCCCTCCTATCAACGGTACAAAGTGAGCTCGGGCTGAACTGGGCCAACGGAGCCTGAGTTACTGTGCGACCGAACCCACTTGCATTTTGGCACAGCAGAGACACAGAACTCACAAGCTGCAAGAGCCTTCCATCTCCAGAACCACCACTTAAGGAGCCAGTCAACGCGTGACGTCAGCCACGCGATTGAGTGCGGATTAATCAAACGGCTGGTCAGCCAATCATGGCCGCATAGTATAAGGTTCAACCAGCATGATGTGCAGTGCTTCTCAGATTCAAGCATGGAGTGACCTCACTTTTAGAGGGGAAACTCGACTGAGAGTTCGTTGGTCAAATAAGGGCATTAATAAAATTGGCCTGGACGACAAGGGTAGACTAAGTGGAAAAGCTGTCGGCATGAGGTAACCAGAGAAATCGATAAGCGAAACCTCTTTCTGTTTTAAAACAACAAGCCGGCGAGAGCTTCTCACGAGCTAAAGACGCAACAATCCAGATGACATATATTCTACTGGACCCCATTGACTTGAACCCATAGCAGAGCTGGAGAGGATTTTCATATACCCAAAAGTAAGTTCTTGCTGTTTTCCAGAGGACCTATCAATACGGCTATCAAGCTTGAAATTGCTGGCGACTACAGTTTGTCTTATGCCGTCTCCGACCAACAGCTGTCACCTTGACGCGGTGGTTGAGTTTGGGTATCGTAGAAATGCTGCGCGTTAAACCGGCTAGAACTTCGTTCGTCAACGTACAACCTTGCCAGGAGCACCAAAGGAGCAACCAGACAGAATGTCACAAGTCCCCGTATCACGATTGGTCTATGGGCTGAGGTCGTACTATCCTCTGTGATGAAAGTGTGAAGAAAGTCATGTGCTTCTTTCAGGAGACCAGCACGTCCATACTGATGTGAATGGAGATGCTGCATTCCCCTGAGGAAGGATGGGCTAGAAAAAGTCGGTCCTGAAAACCACACGCTCCGATAGGCCAACAGATGGTCGTGACCGCCAACGCATTAGTCGATAAGGCTGCACGCGGTATTATCAGAAGTCAGACAACTATGCCTTACTTCTAGCTCCCTCGGGCTAGACAAGTCTCTCATAACCGAAAAGGTCAGACGGCTGGGTCATCCACTCCGGGGATTGTCCCCCAAGAAAACCCTGTTCCCAGATGCGTCAGACGGTTGAGTTACAGGCTACAGGCATGGTCCCGAAACAAAACCATACCTTCTTCCGTCGATCTTAGTTGTCAGAATTTCGAGTGAAACATGACTGCTTCGCGAACACTGTCACATAGAAGGCCAACAGTTGTTGCCTTGTTAGATCCAAAAGCAGTGTTCAACTTGGTCGATCGCACCCCTTTGTGGGGATGCCTTTCCTTCAAAGGTGTGTCGAACATTTTCGTTACATTTTTTCAACTCTTATATTCCAACACCCGTGAGCAAGTGGAAGTCTACGGGGTGTGTTCTCCTGAGCTCGACACCAAAAGCGGTGCTCATCAGGGCTGTCCTTCGTCACTTTTCCTTTCCAACTTTTTATTCGAATCAATTATCGAAGAAACGTTTGCTACAATGACACCCACTTGCATACCAATTTGGTTTTCACGGGAGACTCACCTGAATCCCAGCTGAATCTCTTGTTTATGATGTTCTTCGTTTGCTACGTTTTCTACCTCTGGCGTCCAGCAACCACAAACAGAAGACCTTAAGAATCTGCAGTATGCGGACAACACTGCGATATTTCGTTCAAATGAATAACGCTGCCATGTGATTTGATATGCGCTTCGTATCTTCAAAGTGCAACGCGTAATTACAAGATCATGTGGATGCACCAGATAAGATGGCCCTGTTATCCGTGGACAGATCTATCTATCAGGGTAGGTACAGCACTTCAAATGGCCGCAGTACCGGCAGATTGAACGCTATAATCACTCAAATCCGTTCTGCTTTCTTTCAACTTAGGCACCTCAGGGGGTCGACTTGACAGTACTTGTCGGTGAAAGGTAAGGTCGACAATTGGACCGTTGCGAATCCCGGTCACTGTGCGTCGAACAGAGGAAAAGAATGTTTGTCTTTGACGATCGCTGCCTTCGAACGTAAAAAGGGAACATTCGATTAGTACTGCCTAACTGCAGCGAATGGATTTTGGCAACAAATCAGCTGCTTATCCTATTGATGAGTTGATTGGGTTCTACCAACTACGCTAGATCGGCCACGTACTCCGAAAGCCAGGTGATCGATTGCCTCACCGTGCCCCGTTTTCTGAGACAGGTTCCGACTGGAAGACACCACAACGTGGACTGCGCACGACATAGAGACGGAACATGAAGAACACAACAAAGGGCCTTGGTCACACAACCGCATGTCGTCTGCGAGGCCGGGGCATCGGAGACTCTCCCAATCAAAGGCTGAAGGTGCTCTCAGACACGACAATGTCACGCAACAAGTGGCAGTTTTTTATCTATTCGCTCATCGAACGAAGCAACGCCCATAAAAGACTGCTGCTTTCGTGGACAAATCCTGACCTGGCAGAGGGGCATGGAAGAGACTACGAAAAATCCGGGTACCGTCTGTGCGACGTACCTTTCACGATGGGGCTGGTTTATGCCTTCGGCATGACCGGGGACACTGCACGATCTGGATACTAATCGATGACAACGGCGTTTCTGTTATGAGTTTCTATCCAGATTGCCTGAATGAGTGTCCGGAGGTGGAAGCGCATCGGAATGGTTGCGGTACGTCAGCACTAAGTCCCTTCGCTGTCCGCTTTTATTTTCTTCACAATAAGACGGCGAAGCATCGGTGTTGAACATCAGTATTGTGCTGTCGACAATGATTACCCTCCTGCATCAGTTGTGGCAACCCGAGCCACCATACATATGTATGCGGTTCACGGTTGTCAAATTGAACCATCTCGGTTGTGCTTCTTGCTATTATACGAACAATTGCAGATACGTGGCAAGGCGAGAAGGCACATATTAGCCTGGCGCATATAACAATCCGAATGAGGCAGAAAAGCACACTGTCCGAGACACAATGTAGCAGCAGGTATCCAGTAAAAAAGTCAGGGGAATCGCCGCGCCAGATAAAAGTTAGCTCCCTCTCACAGACGAGGGACCCACCTCCACGTTCATGGCTATGGTTGACTGCTTATGTGTATCCTTGTGGTGGTATTCCTCATAGTAAATTAGGGCATTCAACTGGGCAGCCTGGACCACATGGCCGTCAAACCAGCGTTTTCCGTCACCATCAACAAGCTACTTAAAATTGTATAAATAGTACAAAATATAAAAACCATTAAAGTGTGCCACCGTCAAACCAAACCTGCAAGCCTTTCTTGATCCGAACCACAGCTCTCGTGATCTTGCGTGTCACGAAAGTTTCACCCCGTCGAGGGCTTTCATGATTGAATAGGATGCCGTTACAGGCGAACAGATTGTAGGATTCGCGGTAGTTGACGACGATCCAGTAGGCGTAAAGCTTCGCAACACCTACGAACCGATGGAGTAGGATAGCGGTTAAGTGTAACAAAGGTAAAAAGGTAAAAAATGAAGCTAACCAACATTAGGATGATTACCTACCTCACCCAACTACATTCCAGGTGCAACCTAAAAGCAAGTGACGCTTGAACCTTTTAACCTATGATAATCATACAATGAGTCTCTTGGTGCCACTCTAAAGCATGCATCTGAGAGACGAATCAAGGCGATTTGACGCTTTCCAGGGCGTTTCGAAATTTTACTGACGGAGAAATATTGTGATTTTGAGAGCCAAAGGATAGAAAACAAAATGTATCTGATTTGACTAAAGGATTATGGACAGTATTTGGTAAGTTGTTGGGAAATTCATAAACACTAAGCGCTAGTATTTCGATGAACAGAGGGTTTAATTAAGTTGGTCCAACTGACCAAACACTTTGTGTGTGGACGGTGAATGGCAGATGTTAGTCGTAGGTTGTGGCACATCTGAACAGTCCTTTTAAATGAATTATTTTTTGTAAAAAAGGAAGCTTGCTGGATAGCGGATCACAAGCAACACGAATGGTTTGCTCTTGGAATTCCTTTCACGCAGACACCTTATGACGGTTAAGGAGCGTGAAAAACAATAGGTGATTGTGGAGGAAGATACTAACACAAAAACCATTTCCACCAACTTGTGCTGTTGTCTATTGCCCTGAATTCACAATAACTTGTTTACAAAGAGCAAAACGAGGTCCATAATAAGTCACGTGTGAAAACATCAGCAATTCAGAGTCAACAGCACGAATTAGACGCCGTGCAGACGAAAAGATGTCGGTCCATGATCAAGGAGTTCGCTGTTCGGATTAAGCCTAAACTTTTCCATCAGTCTGATTAGAATGTGAATGTTTTATGCATCGTCTACATGTTCATGTGACACGCGTTACGCCTGAAGAGAACCCACACAAGCCAATTGACCGCTCCTATCCCTATAGTGCTAATCTGGAGGTATTTCAGCACCCCCACTCCGTAGTTCTTTCGGGTGGCACGACAGCCATGCAACCGAACTGGTTTTGATGGAAGGGGTTTCCGAAGCATGACAGACGTTTCTTACGGTTAGTCCTTCCAGTTACTTCCAATTTAGTTGGGAAGCTCAGTTAACGACCAAGACCGGGTGCGTACAAGCATGATTTATGGTTGAAAAATCGACCTGAGCTTCATGTTGTCCCAGCAGTGGTTATTAAAAAAAATCAACTAACGTGAGATGCCGGTAGGTGGAATGGGGATATTGGGTAACTAAATCATGTAGAGGGAAACAGTCTGAGTGAACGAAACGCAAGTATTGGGACGAAATTCGGAGCCTTTCAGGTAGACCAGGGGTGTGAAATGTTTTTTTTTCTGGCTACCAAGACAAATGTACTGAATAGTGCTTCCGGAATGACGTTAGATCGGGGGAGGAGGGAAATTTTAGCGACAAGGGACCACACAAATAGTATGAGGCTAAGAGGTTGGCAGTCTATCACAATACATGAATTAGTCAATCTTGTCACTGATTTCGGAACAAACTTTGAAATTTCATGTTCTATTACAAGATAATGCTGGTACACCAGACAATCACAACCCAATGTGTGAACTTGTTCGCTTAATGTAGCGGGTCTTTTCAACAAGGGATGCGCTCCTATGGATACTCGGTGAATTTCTAGTAAGCTTATGAGCAAAATTCTCACCACACCTACGGAAATTCCACTAAGCCAAACAATTACATTAAACAGTCTCCAGATACAACAATTCCAACACAATCTCATAGAAAACGGACACCAGTAGGTCACCCTGACCACTGAAATCGTGGTGGCTGATCAGGTGTTCAGTTACCTGTTCACCAAGCTTGACAATTAAATCGCAAATGTTTCGCCACCAGTCGACCTGACATCATCACTGATGACTGCATTGACTGCGAGCGGCCGCGCGACAGCGTCGTAAACTTCTAGTTGGGCTGCCGTTGATAACCCCCAGGAATCAAGTACCTTTACGGACTTTTCGACCTTCTATCATGAGCAGACTTCGTCTTACAGTGGAAACATCGAAATCGCATCGCTACTGACAAAAAAAAAGAGAAGCGCGCAGTTTTCATGGTCCCATTCAAACAGGGATTGATTTCAACCTTGAGTACGGGAAACGAGCTGACATGTCGGGTGCTTGGTATGAAAAGTAAAGATTTTAAGGTAGAGACGCCGGGTGCTAGACAGAACACACTACTAACAAGATGGCTGAAAACCCTTGGACAACCCAATGCCAGTCTCACCCATCTTGAGGCTCATCAGGTGGGCGCTTTCCCTGAGCTCCCGTCAACCTCGCGTTCTGCTTGAACGCAAATGGGACTCAATTCAAAAAACATTCATTCGCACACTATTTTTGGTTGTAACGGGAGACTCAAGTGAATCCAGCTGAATCTCTCGTTTGTAACGGTCTTCTTCAACTGAATGTGCCGCTTCAGGTTTCAGTTGGTACGATATTCGAGATACCGTAGTACTTTACCCAGAAAATACACAAAATTAGTGTGCAAACGAGTGCATTACACCGGATACTACTTGCTTAGTTTGAATGACGCAAGTACCTATAATATATCGGTTATCACTCTCCGAAGTTGCCTGTCAAAATCGATATTCATGAACTGGAAGCGATCCCACGAACAAGTGGCAGTGAGTTGCGTTAGAACCATCCTTATATTTTATGGACTGGTGAAAATCTAGAGTGACAGGATCAGAAGGCGAAAAGAAGAAACACCTTTGCTAACAAGACCACGTTCAACGTGATCTTCATATCAGAGACACGTAAACAGCTGAATGTTACTGATGACGTCATTGACTGAGCGAAAGCAAGGATCACCAATGTACCAAAATTTAGTTACTCTCATCTAGTTGGTCGCCGCTCACTTTCTAGATTGCGAGATCTCCAAAAAGACTAGACTGAGCTATAGACGGCTGAACAGCCGAACCACACAATGTGATTTAAATGGACCAGTTATTTGCATTTCTCATAAGCCGCACTCTCCCTCCTAACTATTTGAAGGTGATCACAGAAGGCCATTTTTACAGTTTGATTCGCCTCCTGATAATCTTCGATGAATTGTTGAATCGATCGCGGATACAAATGTTCTGTCATCGCATTTCGCTTGATCTTCTTTCGGTGAATGACTCACCGTATTGTCAGACACCGGAACATGAATGATAAATTGACAGCACATCATTCATTGTGCATATAGAGGTGATCCAAATCCGGTCTCTAATGTTCCGTTCCGTCGGAGTTAGTCAGATCATCAATAGCTGACGAGCGGTAAAGCTACAGTGCATGTAAATCTCCGGAAGTATTAATCCTGACTCGAGCGCCAAGCGTTTATTATCGATAATGATGTGAAACGCGGGCATATTCAGGTTCGATGACTTTATTTTGCTTGTTAACATCGTTGGCGTCTTGTGTGGGACCCACACAAATTGATGGTGTGTGCATGTGATAAGTGCAGGAACACAAGCACGAAACACTAATGAGGTCGCAAAACAAAGCCTGCGCTACAAATTATAGCTCATCCAAAACAAGTAGGCAGATTCTTTGTTGTAACCTTTTTGGAGAAATGGGGTCGATTAATCGAGTAAACTTTACTCAATCGACAGTTTTGTTGCAGGGTATCTCAGACATACGGAAAGAAAATATTCTCGTTACGTCATTCGGCAGCGGTCTAGAAACAGTCGAATTTGGAGGCATATCCCTTAAGCTGCCCCCCCCCCCGGAGAGCACTACCTTACTGGTTATTACGTGTTGTAGCACAATAGCTATAAATTGTACATCCCAAACCATGCTTGAACCGAACAGGTAAGATAGACACTGACCAAACTGAGCAATATAGCGAATTTCGGCAACATGGCGAACAGTTGGGAAGCCTTAGGAATCACTCCCTACACCCCCTCCCGCATCGGAAGAACACCTTCGAGGAATGTCGGACTACTTCAGCTGTAACACCATTTCGGTGGCTAGCTGCCATGCCACCCGAAGGAAGCACCAGGTACTGCCAAGGTTGCCCAAGCTTAGACAGGAGCAGTCAAGTTGCTGAGGTTGGGTTCCAACCACGGACCTTCCGGTTAGTAAGTTTGCGCCTTAACCCCTGAGCTATCTGGAGCTCTGTACTTTATTTTTTAGCGCTGAGAGAGTGGAAAGCCGCTTGTATTCGTGTTTTAAATAGTTTTGCGTATGAAACGCATGGTCCATTCATCCGAAAATCATGTGAACTGGTGATAAACACGTCGGCAAAACATGGTGGACCTGTATCCCGGTCGTCGGCCTCCCCATCTAGGTGACTATGGAGCAATAGTTTTCTCATCTACCTTAACTCGAACGAGGACCACCAATAAGGACGTATTTCCTATCAAACAATAAAATCAATGGTGGTTACTTGGAACTCAACATTTACCATTTTCTACACTGCTATTACACCATATATTTGAGTTTTGTTACCTTTAGACTGTATTGTAACTGTGAAATGCCCCGAATAACGATGCCGTGTGGACAGTCGGATAAGTTCACTCACGGTATGGCGAGTTAGTGTATTGGCTGTGTCCACGATATGAACCGCGCAACGGCTGACAGTCCATAATAAATCTGGATCAATGGCATAAGGTCTTTCAAGGGCGGTTTTCCTCTTGGAGAGTAAACTAGAAATATGGGAAACCAGATAGCTTCCCTTCCAATAGCGGGGGATGCTTCCTCGAGAAAGGAGCGTGATGGACCGGAATTCCGTTCTTCCAAAAGTGCTTAGTCGGTGAGAAATGTTTCCTCTTGAGAGAGAGAATGGATCTCGAGGAGGGAAGAACTACATACCAGAGCAAAACACATGAAGTTTCCTATCCACCTAAGTATTACATTCCCAATCACAAACGATTCTGCAAACGTGCACACTCATTAGTGCTGACGGAATCCAACGGAAACTGCAAAATGCTGAATCGATTGAGACGTGATGGAGGCATCGTACCGGTCTAGCTGCTTTCGCTCAGTTGTCGGAATAATCAATGAGATCGTGGAACGAATGCAGTTTTTCCCGTGTTTTTTTTTCGCAACGCGTTAGACAGCAGTGAGCGACAATAGGTTCCTTCTGTGATGTCATGTTTTATACAAGACAGGTAATGGTGCTGGATTTTTCGTGGTTCCTTTCCTGAAGAAAGGAACGCGGCATGTGGATTTTGGCACGCAGCATAGGAATAACTGTCACAAAGGTTATTTGAGATGAAGTGACTGGTGCCAGAAATTATGCACTGTCCTCATGGACAGAAACACATCACTGGTAAATACGAGTGCGCAGCTGCCATGAGGCCATGGGAAAAAAGGATCTATCAAAGCATGGGAGGAAAAGGATAGGCTCCGGTTTTGAAAATCTATAATGGCCAAAGACAGGAATAAAATGTTGCAGTCGGACTCCATCAGCTGGGTGACAGACCTCTCGTTATGTTGAGACCTTGGCCCAATCAGATTAACAACTCAAACTTTAGTCACTTTAGTATTGGAGATGATACTTACGCACACAGAGGAGGATTTCCTAAGCCTACATCGCATGTGTAATGTTCCATCATTTTGTGCAAACAAGGAATTGGTTATCAAAAGACAAACTCAGGAGTATCGACGCGTTTTAAAATGAGCCCTGTGTGTCGATAGGTCTCTGAATGTTGAATTCAGTTCGCTAATTAGAACATCTACACTCAACTTTCTGCGGAAGACTATACAGCTGCATGTACAGCCTATTTTCGACCGTATCTGGACCGCAGGATGTTGGAATACATTTGGAGATCACTGAGGCATCGGTAATTATCACGTTTTTTGACCGTTCCACCGGACCCTTCGACTGCTCAGTCACCGGCAACGTGTATCCAATCCGCTTGAGGCTTCATCGAAGTTTAAGAATCGTCGAAAAATGGGGCTATCATCAGAAGCAGTGATGACGGTGTTTCACACTTATTCGAGGTCGAAAAGGTCGAAGGCCCTGCAGAGATAATCGTCGCACAAGAGTGCGCTCTCCGAAAGGAAATCCCAAAATAACAGACACAGTCAAATCTTGCCAACTGTATGGTAGAGAAGGAAGGGTACGTCTGTCATCGAGAACAAGCTTGCTTGAAGCTGAGTAACGATAGCACCTACCATATGGGGATCTTGGATGGAACGGGGTCTGCTCGTTTTGTGGTGTGTTGGCCGCTTTCCCATATAGTTCACTGCTTGAGGCTTGGTAGAATTTGACACACTTCTCCAAATGGCACGTGCGAATTGCATCCAGAAGTCGCAGAGTGCCCAGAGCAACCACTTCACCCGTGTATTCGCTCAGTTCAAAGGATACCTACAAGTGGAAGGCGTGGTTACGATACTGTGGTGACACCAGCAGCAAAGTCACAGCAACCGTGACAACGACACTATACCTTGACATGTGACTGAGCAGCCAGGTTGTAGATTTCGTCCGGCATTACTCGACTAATCACTCGAATCAGGGACGAACTGTCGGTCATGTCCCCGTAGTGAAGGAAGAATGTGCCTTTTAGGAAAAATTAGACGTAAACCGGAAGTTGAAAACACGGCATACGCGTTTCCATTTTCTGCTGGGCCACATACAAATGATCCACGCGTCCTGTATTAAACGAGCTGGAGCGACGAATAATTCCATGGACCTGGCACGCCGTTACATACTACTTATAAAGGAAAAACAACCTCATAGTTTTTCGAAAGTAAAAACTCGGCCAAATAGGCACCATCCTGCGTAGCGTGCTTAAGATGTGGGAAGTGATTCGCTTACCTGGCCTGTTATGCCCGTGATAAGAGCTACCTTTCGTTTCTGGTTATCGCCGGAGCAGGTGGCCATTGATTAGGCTAAAAGGAAGAGAAATTGGTAATAGAGACGACGGCGTGAGTCTGTACCAGGATTCAAATTCCCATGAAATTATGAGGAAGCTTCGGGTGCATATGGAAAATATGAAAAACTTCAGAAATAAAAAGCACCTGCCTAGAAAAGCGCAAAAGATTGGAGATGCAACTCCACTGATTGAGCTGAGCAACCATCAGCGATACGAAGCTCAGACATCTCGAACGTCATGGCACGAACCAGCTCGACTAAAATCCGCAGTTAGGTCTCGAAGGTCGTGCACGATGGAGTGTCCCCCAATCGGAAAGCCACAGTTAAACTAACTCTAGCCACATTAATATGCGTTTTCTCTCAAAAACGGCGGCATTTGATGAGGGTGAAATGATTAAGTCAGGCTCTGAAGAAGCTCCCTACCAAATCACTGGATACATTTTGAGAGTGCACGGCACAGCCCAAAACAAGTGACTAGTTGAGATAGACAGCTATTCTCGATGTTCGGAAGCTATGTCATCACATGCAACCTGAAGTGTCTTCGTCTACGATAACCCAGCTGGACAGTCCAGAAAGTAACGAATTGACGAACGCCACTGACAGAGCTTAGCAGCCATTAATTGCAACACCATCAGCCAAGAAGAGAGAGGTTCACGGATCCTCATCCTGAAGGGTGGACCGCAGCAACTACAAGCAAATTCTTCGTAGTCTCTTACATCCCTCTGTGAAGTCATAAGATTTTTGCAGGTTGTGTTATTCTAAAGGACGCATTTTCGCCTTTTCAGCGATACAGGTGATGCGCCACCCACTCTAGATGTTTGGAATAGTATCTTTAGCCCTTATGTACATAAATAAGTTGCAGTACTGACTGAGAAATCCATTTTCACCTTTGAAAAGAGCCAGTGGAAGACTCTTGGGACCGGGAGCACGGTAACACTTGGGTAGGAATATACATTCGAACACTTCTGAGGCTGGGTGGGTTCCATGATCACAATCCACCTTTCTGTAGAAGGCCTACAGTCCACATTGGAGGTAGCAGGCGACCAACTGAACTGCTGTTCGAACTGCTATGCCAACGGTCCAAACGCTCCTTGTTGCTCGGTGTCACAGCCATTTCGGTACCTGATAGTTTCACTGACAAGAGGCTTCCAGAACCAGTTGAACCAATCAAGTAGAATAGCATACTGACGTTTCCAACATTTTTCGCATCTCCCAAATTTCCGGCCTTTCGGGTCCAAGCTTCTCGGTCTGCGAGAAAACTCATTTTCACCTGGCGTCGAATGATGCGTTGGGTGGGGTTGTGCCTGCGGCCAGGAGGAATACCTCGCCGGGCTTCCAGCAAAGCCATGGCCCTGTCAGAAATCCAATGTTTGGCTGAGGTTTGCTTGGTTGTACCACAGACACAAGTTCCGGCTTTGAGTATCGCTTGGATATCTGTTTTTAGTGACCGTTAGCATCCGACATCGGACTATCCGGCAGGCGTTGTTGGAGCTGGTTGTGGTAAGTTCGTTTAATTTATGGCCCCATGATGTGATGTTTTGCGTAGACCTACAAAGTACAAAAGCGTCAGTGGACAAGTAAATGGTCGAAGTCCACGCTGGTATTCCAGAAGGAGCGGCAGGCAGTGATCAACTCTCGCCACGGATAACAGATGGTAATGTGGTCTATATGGATTAAGAGCGGGCTCGTTAGTGAGAACCACGTTATCAAGTGATTTCAGCAATCCCGAAAATTGGTACTGCAAAGGAGCAGTTCGTGATTGGCACACATAGGAAGCAGGCGCTTTCCGTTATTAATGCGTCTCGTGTCCAATTGAAGACTACCACTCAGTTCAATGCAATTTATCAGCTATAGGCCGCGTACCATAGGCACATTGGTTCCAACTGCCACACCACCCAATTGGGCCTCAGCAGCGCTTAGTCTACCTACCTGAGAGTTCACGTCACCACCAACCATAAAGATGTCTGAGCATTTATCCCATTGTAAAAGAGCACCTAACCCATCATAGAAGCTGTCTTTGGCAGATTCAGAGCTACAGTCCATTGGAGCGTAAGCAGACACAATAAACAGCGGGCCAGGAACATCGATTTCTCGAAATTCTTTCACAGACTTTGCCAAAGGAAACGCGCAGGACCGAATAGTAGCAGCTATCCAACGAATCAAAAAACGCTGCCGCATGGTCGCTCAATACAATACCCACCCCAGCATGTCCAGCTGCAGAAGCCTTAACATCTTCAGTGTGCGAACATTGAGGGCAGTCGAAATTCTGAAACTGAAAACTTCCAAGTGTTTAGGGTTATTACTGAAGTCGAACGCAAACAAGCTGCAAGCGAATATCATGCACAGCAAGCAAGGCGGTCCGTCCTAGAACTGGAGCCTGTGAAGAGAGCATACAAACTTGGGTGGGGTAAGAGGGGAGAACAGGGAAAACTTGAGAGTGTAAGAATGGATGCGTCAGCAGCAGCATGTTTTCACTTACCCGCCCTTTTTTACGCAGCATGAAATGCAACCCGGTTGATGACACCACCCGACGGCCGAGGAGGCATGAGAGTATTGTTGTAAGTATCATGGTTGCACGCGGGCTGGAATACTGCCAGGGCGCCCACATCTAGACCGGAGGATGATTACGGACCGCAATCAAAGTCTTTGGCTCAAAAGCCTGGCCGCAAGGCAGCGGTGTTCGACGGGAAATGCAAGCACATTACCATTCGTCTACGTGTAAACCATCTTGAGGTCCTCACATGTTACTTTTCTGTCCTACTGGGGTACACTCGATCAAACTCAGCATCAGTAGCAATAATGGAGCCACCGTCAGCCCAGTTGATGGAGTTGTGAAACGTCACCTAGTGAGTAAGCTAGTTTGTGATAATAATAGTCGTACGTGTTCTTTATGGGTATGAATTACACATGGGCTTGTGTGCTTGGGGTGGACCCTGCATTCAGATTGTTCAAGCTCCGATCGACTGAAAGCCTAATGAAGGTCAACAGACTAGAGTTGAAATTAACTGCTGACATCGTTTCATCTTGTCATCTGGTTATCTGGGACGTGTTTACTTCTCCTCAGCCGTTGAACACATACCTTATGTTATCACGGAGGCACTGGACCATACCGCAAAGTGACGGTTTGTACAACTCCATAACCCATGGAGCTATATTGGGTAGTGTACGTGTGATACAGAGCCCATTATACCAGATTGGTCAATAGGTAGAGGTCTGACTAACGCAGTCTCCTTGTCCTCTTGATTGGGTTGTATGATGACTTGCGCATTAGAAAAGTAGACTGCTCTGATGGTCTTACGCCAACCACCGCTTCCCTGTGGTTAGGCTTTTGAGCCAAAGGCTTTGACTGAGGACCCCAATAGTCCTCCTGCCTAGGTCTGGGCACCTTGACAGTATGCCAGCCCTCGTACAACCATAAATTGGAGACTTCATGGTTGTACGGCAGTGAAGCAGCAGTGTTCTCATCTGGTGTTGCCGTCATGATGATGATGATGATGTCTATCCGAAAACAAAGTTTTGCTGCCATACCCAACCTACAGGCGAATGTGACTCACTTCTGCTCATGACAACATGCCTGTTTTACCTGTAGTGCTTCTATCTTTTGGTTTTTCCAGCCACAACGGCTTCCTTACCCGGATCTACACTACTCCGACAAACATGGACACTTCCGGCTCTGGGCTCAATCTAAACTCGTTGACCAGCGCTCAGAAGGAGCAACTCATGGAACAAATGAAGGCCGAGGTTGCGTTGGCAAGCGCACAGGAGCTTTTACAGGTAAGTGTTCATATTACTTAACCCCTTCCACTTTTCCAGCGAATGTCCGACAAGTGCTTTGAGAAATGTGTTCCAAAACCCGGTGTGAGTCTGGATAACTCGGAACAGGTTCGTTCATGAAACTGTTAATCACCCTCTTCCTTTTCACCCAGAAGTGTGTTGGAATGTGCATGGATCGTTACGTGGATGCATGGAACCTTGTTTCTCGAACATTCGCCGCCCGAGTGCGGCGCGAAGTCGAAAAAATGTAGCTCATGATACATCACTCCTTACCTTAGCCTGTAAATATTTACACACAATCTAGAGTCTTTCGTGATCACTGCGTTTTGTCCATGATTCCATCGGCTGGGACAAGGGCGTTAATCGTTTCGAACTCTTCTTTGACCTCCCAGCCGTTTGTGTGCGATTTACCTTGGAAGGGATCCCACCTTCTCCAGTTTCATCGAGTCGATCGGATTTCAGGGGACCGATCAATTACAGTTGTATTGCGCAGTTGTTTGGTTGTATTTATGCTTTTGGACTGATGTCCTTGATGCAAACAAGTGGACAAACAAGGGGTTAACACGAGAGGTTTACTCCATCCCGACAAAGCACTGCAGTGACGAATTGTAATTCCCCAACGTCCGAAATGTTTAGCCATATGAGGAATTTCTTCAAAAGCTTGGAGGGTGAAGCTCCTTCGTTTTAAGTAGCTTGTTTAGTGAGTTTCGTTGGTCATCGTGTTTTTCGATAGAGCGCCTACTTCTAGGTGTGACATTTTCGACAAATCTGTAGAGGAATGGTGACACCCGAATCAAAAATTCCAATTGCCGCCGTAAATACCCTAGCATCTCAACCCTAAAGTAGTTGTGACTCGATCGGTCAGACGATATTTATGCCTCCAGTCCACTACGGTCTCCCCCAGAGGATCATTTGTCTAGCAGAGCTTTCTTCGCCCAGCCCTGTATTGAGTGGAAGTGACCGAGCGGTAGACAGTGTATGAACTGGCAACGAGGTATGAAAACACTAACCAGTAAACTTGGTCGGGTCGACAACTGCCGCCTCCCTTGATGGGGACCCCAGGATTCAACTCATCAATGGTTAATGACACTGGTGGAAATGGTCCAATCGCGCAGTCAGTGGCGGTAGTGCATTAGAGCCGTCGCCTTCAATTTGTAGCTACCCAGTTCCCGAACTAACTGAGCATGCCATCACCCCCAATGCTTGGCTGTATGTCCTGCGCTCTCTCACTTTCCGGTGATCGAAACTATAGCAGCTGGAACCAATGTGCCTATGGCACACGGTTTATGGCTGATAAATTGATCGATTGATTTGAGACGCGACTCGAGCGTTGCAGATTAGTGCACTAGGCTCATATTTCACACTACAATCAAAACTGATACAAATTCCAAGAGTAAAATACTCCACACGCTCGAGTCCCCCTCCCTGCGTTGTGAGTAGCGTGTTCAGTGACTACATGACCTTACAATATGTGGGTGCAAAGCGCATGCTGAAGAACGGAATGACTTGGGTAAGTGCATTCAAAAACACCTGCGCCTACTCCCCTTCGAAGACGAGTAAGATGTCATCTACATACTCCAGATCAACACCAGGGTTTTGAAGATCTAGCTTTTGTTATATTGTCTTGTCGGTCTCGAAATTAAATATGAATGGAGAAGATGGGCATCGCTGACGAGAACTACTTTATGCAACTAAGCTTATGGAATGACTTCCGTATGCAGTCACGCACCCGGAAGTCTGACATACAAAGGCGTTACTAGGTTAGTGAATTTCGGGGGTATTCCTTGATGGGCGTGTTCAGAGCAGACCGGTCAACTGAGTCGAATGCACATTGGAAATGCAGGAATATCACAATCGTGTGTCGTTTGTACGTATGGTGTTGTTCTAGCACCTGACAGAGCGTGAAGATTTGGTCAACGCAACCCCTACTAGGCTGGAATACCGCTTGTTGCTCTCGAGTCACGAGGTAACATAAGACAGCGAAGGCGAAGTGACGCCAAGTCTCGTTACGACTGGGGTCACACTGATCCCTCTGTGATTGCCGCATTCACTAGCACTGATTCCCTTCAGTTGTATGTCAGTTTCCTTTAACCAGATGCAAACAAATAGACCAGACAAGCAAGAAATGAGGACTTCATCTCCATTCCTGAAAAGTGAGAGTGGGAGGCCATGAGGACCAGAAGCTCGGTGGCGGCTGAGAGAACATATGAAGTCATAAACCTGCGATGCCGTAGAGGGTTAAATGTGCACCCTTCAGGGTTCTAATTCAGTTACAGGATGCAACTGATTGCCGGCGAGTGGCCACGGGAATGATTGCTCAAAGTGCTCGGCCCAGCGGTAGAGAAGTTCTTCTTTAGTCAAGATGGTCGCGCAAATTCGATCCTTGGTGGTTTCGCTCACAGGCGGTGGGCTAGCACTAGGTCCCCCTCCTTGCCCCATTTATTCGTTCTTTCTATTATATTGCTCTGTTAGAATAAATTGACATGGTCACCCAGCAGTTAGATATCATAGTTCTAATACGGTGTTGCTGTCGATGATGATGATGACACAACGAAAACCTGCGCCCTGAACACTGGGTCGAATACTACCTCTGTACACATTTTCCCTCGATCTGCCAAACAACATTCTGACAGTTTGGACCCTCCAGTCTGGTTTTAAGCCTTGGAACATCATCGCGCCGGGAGCCACAGAGTTATCCGAAGGTAATGAAGGACAACTGAGTCTTATACTGACCAGACTGTTTAAACTAATTTTAAGGAAGGAATGAGTTCCGGGTGGCTAGAGGCGGTCCACCATTGTCCCTTTATTCAAATAGGTACCCCAAGCTACTACTCCAACCATTGGGTGTAAGCCTTACCTATGGGGACGCATCGACCGCAACTTCAATTACGTCAAGGGCCTAAGCAGTGTCAGGCACAGTGCCGACGAACGGTGACGGTTTCCCTCGGCTTTAAAGGGCCTTTCGACACCGAAACAGACTGGCTACCCCGCCTCTAACTGACCAAAAGGGGATGCCTTTGAAATCTGTGAACACTATTCGTGCTACTTATCCCTATGTTTCCGGTCGAGTTAAGGTTTCCGATAACTTATCTAAAGCAGACCTAAGGATGTAATCTCATCGCGGTGGTTGGGCTTAGATGCTGCAATAATCCTGCAAGGTATACTGACTAGGAGTCAGTTGCTAGAGGTTCAACCATGCCAAACGGACAAAGGGGAGCAACGAGACCCCATAGTGGGAGAAATCATAGCACGAAACGGCTTGGTGGAAAAGCTCTGTTCACTGCAACACCGGTGTGGAAATGGATGTGTTTCCTCCCCCCATTTCCATATTTATGGAAGTAGAAACGTTAACTATCTTACTAGTCAGGATGGTAGGAACTGTATGCTACACATCACGCCGACCGGACTAATCCATCGCAAGCCTGCTACGCACCAAGCGAACGCATGTCTTTAATGACTGGAATATGGACCAATCAGAATTGAGGCACATCTCACTCGTCAGTTGTTGTTCTCTCGTGAAGATTCTGGCGTTACCTTGCTAAGATTTCACCAATTATTCCATAAATATAGTTACGAAAATCTCCACTGTTTCCATAAAATGCTGCCTCAAGCCACCGTGCTGTTTTTCATGCCATTCTAACCTAAGTAAGCCGAGGGACAAAACAGTTCTAGCAAGACGCAGGAGTAATGACATCCCGGTAGAATCTGAGTTTTTGTACAAATGTTAATTCCACAATGATACGTACCTCTATGCCAAATGAGCCGTCGTATCATGACGTGCGTCGCTTCGTATTATTACTGAGTCGTATCGTATTGCTCAGCTTGTAGTTCTTGGTGTATTTTGGGGGAGTAAGTATCTTCTGATCCCAAAAAAGACCGTCACGTGGTCATCTCGTCGCAAACTCACTGTTCCCAGCCAGTCTTAGCTGTATTTCTGAGACTCTTTACTTCGTAGGCGCGAAGCACATGCCGAAAGAATGAATGCTGTTGGCTTGCCTTTCAAGGGATGCTTGAGCTTCTTGCTCTTTTGCAAAAGTGAGAAACGTGT
The DNA here is from genome assembly GCA_004794785.1 of Opisthorchis felineus. Taxonomy (NCBI): domain Eukaryota; kingdom Metazoa; phylum Platyhelminthes; class Trematoda; order Opisthorchiida; family Opisthorchiidae; genus Opisthorchis; species Opisthorchis felineus. Next base: position 75,796 of record SJOL01007557.1, read on the forward strand.
CGTCTTCATATCACGGATTAAAAAGTTCTCGCTTGAAAGGGCCTGATCAGCGGGGTTTGGTATATATTCTAGAATTCGTTACATTAGTTCATCAGTAACGAAAGTAGACAAAGACGAAGTGCATATTTCTGTAGCAAACCACTGCTCGTTGGAAAACTACCCATACACACTCACCTGCCCGCAGGTATGTGAATACAGGCTGCGAATGATCCTCATGGACTCCTGTGGCAAACCCATTGGCAAAGCGTGTTGGAAGCGTCAACCGGCAGAGACAGTCGACCACACTCTTGATGTTAAGGGACAAGAACAGCATAGGGTGCTCGTAGGGCAAGCACACCGCTGCTACAATACTTATCAGAGCCCCCAGGATGTGGTCAGCACAGCCACTTCCCGGCCAAAATCCTGCTTGCTGTCCTCGGTTCCTTCCTATGAGTACCTATTTGAGACGGCGTAGAATAGGTGACAAAGGATTCTGGTTACAGTGGAGGTTATGCTTATTCCTACGTGAGCAAAACTATCATTTCAACGAGCGTTTACTAAAATGACACAGGTATATGGCTATGACGGTCTCCTTCTCCCAGATAGAGACAAATATGTTAGACATGCACCGGCTAAAGTTTCAATTCCGTCTTTTCACAAGGCGAGTTGTTTTTCGCTACGGCCAGATAACTGACAGTCAGATGACTCAACAACGTTTGCTTGGGTGGTCGGAGGGATGTGGGAAAGGACATACGTGGACACAGAACTGTGCGGGCAAATGATACTTCCCAGTTGCCCAGGGTGAGGTCAAGTAAGACACCCAACAGCCTTCAAGGCAGTAGCCGAAGACAAATGACAAAATATACATTGGAATCCCGTAGGAACTTGCGAACCATTATTATTTGCATTCCAAGTGTAAACAGATCATATGAGTACCTTCGGCGAGTAGTATGAACCCAATGGTGGCGCCCACTGTTCCATCGAAACTAACCCTGTTGCCTTTACCACACGTACGGCGTATATCAGTTGTGGTCCTTGTAGATACAGTAACGAATTCGTCATTATCGTCATCAATAAATTAGAAATGTAGATGGGTTTCGGAAAGACGTGTTAGGACTTCGGGAACTTGAGCTCGAGATAGATGCGTGATTCGAGCCCAACTTCTGCATCTCGACTGCTCCTGTCTAAGCTTAGGCAACCTGGCGGTATCTCAGCCTTCGTGCTTCCTTCAGGTGGCATGGCAGCCGCACACTGAATGAATGGTACAGCTAAACGGGTGTCATTATTCATTCTTATTACATCTACTATTCGGGGACTAGTAGTAAGGTTGGATACGGCCCATTCGGCGCAAGCCTGAATGGGTGCTTGAAAAAAGGACGGATCACTGATCCACGTTTTCAGATCACTAACGTACAACATGGCCCTACATCCTCGCCGGAGAAGGATACGGAGGAAATCAATAGAGATTCAAGATTGTACTGGGATATACACAGAACCTTGAAGGATCTCACTTGCGAGATTAAAATAAAGCGAGTGTACTTTCGAAGTGTAATTGAAATGGTCGAGAATGAAGGCTGTGAACCACCTTAACAGCTCATAACCTGTGGTAACATCTTCGCACGGTAGTCGGAGAACCGATGGTTCAATGTTACAATTTTTCCAATGCTACCAAGGGGGGATATCGTACACTTGGCAGTAGTTTCTGGTGGGTGCTCAAAGGGAGCAAGTGCCAGCTGACCAAGCGAGATGGCTCAGTGGTTAGAGCGCGAATTCACCTACCGGAAGGTCCATGATTCGAACCCGACAATCTGTCTCTCAACCTGCCTTGTCTAGGCTTGGACAACCTGGAAGTATCCCAGCTCTCGTACTTCCTTCTGGTGGCATGTCAGTTAGGCAGCGAAAGAGTGTTACAGCTGAACGAACGATTTCGACCAACATATTCTTCGGCAGACGATCAGGTCCGTAAGTCTATCAGCCAGTCAGTTAGATCGTTACGTGGATGCATGGAACCTTGTTTCTCGAACATTCGCCGCCCGAGTGCGGCGCGAAGTCGAAAAAATGTAGCTCATGATACATCACTCCTTACCTTAGCCTGTAAATATTTACACACAATCTAGAGTCTTTCGTGATCACTGCGTTTTGTCCATGATTCCATCGGCTGGGACAAGGGCGTTAATCGTTTCGAACTCTTCTTTGACCTCCCAGCCGTTTGTATGCGATTTACCTTGGAAGGGATCCCAACTTCTCCAGTTTCATCGAGTCGATCGGATTTCAGGGGACCGATCAATTACAGTTGTATTGCGCAGTTGTTTGGTTGTATTTATGCTTTCGGACTGATGTCCTTGATGCAAACAAGTGGACAAACAAGGGGTTGACACGAGAGGTCTACTCCGTCCTGATAAATTACTGCAGCGACGAGTTGTAATTCTCCAACGTCCTAAATGTTTAGCCATATGAGGAATTTCTTCAAAAGCGTGGAGAGTGAAGCTTCTTCGCTTTAAGTAGCTTGTTTAGTGAGTTTCGCTGGTCACCGTGTGTCTTTCGCTAGAGCGTCTACTTGTAAGTGTGACACTTTCGGCAAATCTGTTTTACGTGTAAAACTGTCGAACGAAAATCCGGGTACGTTCGTCTACCTGGAATTTGTGTGCGTGATGTGAATAGGATGAACCATTTCAGTGTGCGTGTCATCCTCGGGACCATCTGAAGGATAAAAACCATACAATTCTCAAGCCCTAGCGTTTTTCACTGAAGATGTCAGTCATCTGCGCCTGAGATGTCGCGCGAATAGTACAGTAGCTAACCAGACACTGGACCCGTACACTATTTAGTAAGTCTCTGAGGTGACCACTGACCAAGAAAGTTGGGTGAATATGCCTTCGTTTGCCTGGAAGGTAACATGTTATTTGGAAAGGTTCTGTGAGACCAAAAAACAAGGGAACTGTTAGCCTGGAAACATCACAAACGAGAGATTCAGCTGAGTTCCAGGTGAGTCTCTCGCAAAACCAAATTTATTTGCAAATGAGTGTATTTCGCTAATTTAGTACAATTTGGTTTCAAGTAGAACATAAGGTTGACCGAAACTCGGGGACTGCGCTTACCTGATGAGTCCCAAGAAGGGCAAAACCCGTCGTGGGCTGTCGAAGAATTTTCAGCAACCTTATAAGTAGTGCATTACGTATATACATGTTTCGCGATATCTCGAATGTTGTAGCAACTGAAACATGAGGCGGCCTGGTGCAGCACATTCAGTTGCCTGGAAACATCACAAACGAGAGATTCAGCTTGGTTCCAGGTGAGTCTCTCGAAAAACCAAATTTGTTTGCAAATGAGTTAATGCAGCCCTAATGAATGCAGAACTCCAAGTCCACGAGAAATACTAGGGGTTACGAAATTCGTTTACTAAGGCTTGGCACACAAGTCGATTAGGCTCAATTACATTCAACAAAACAGTCGCACAGCAGATTTCAACGCGGTAGTTGGACTTGTCTTCTCACCGGATGTGTGCAGAGGAAAATCACAGTCGCACCGTAATAATTCATCGCTTAGTATATATATATCGTTTCGATTAGCACCACCGGGAGTTGCTTTGTATAGGGTGGCTCTCTTCAAGTTTATGGTACGCTGGAAGTACAAACCCATCTATTGCATATATGGTCTTACAGAATACGAACGGCCGACGAGCCGTTCTTCCCGATGAGCCTGTGTTTCCAGTGTCGGGAAAAGCTACGTAGAAATCAGCAAGGAACCAGTTCGGTTCGTAATAGTAGATGGAAAAGGTTAGCCGGTCATAGCAATCGCAACCAACCGAACAAAAGGGCACTTTAAAGGCGAACTGTGTCCATTCTCTGAGCGGTTTTCCTTAGTTTATGCGATTATCCTCCAATTCATCGAACGGAGCAGTTGATGCCAAAAATGTGGACTGTTATTCTCTTACTTATTCTGCAGGTGGCAGTATCCTATCTTATTTCCGGTAGGTGAGTAGAACATCATGTTCGTATTAATCATTGTCTACCCCAGCTACTCAGAGTTTGTCCTTCCAGGGAGAACGTTTCCGAGATCACACCATCTATTCACCCTTTGAGGACCACCTTCCCGGAGCAAAATAACGGTATCCCGTACCCACTGCGCCGGAGAGTTTACAACAGCTTTCTCCGTCTACCACGACCTACAGCACACATCATCTCCACTAGAGGCCATAGAATTCCTTGTGTTAGTTCGTCTTTTCTGCAATATGCGTGTTAGACGGTCTCTGGCACTCAAGCCGCCCAGTTGGGCGATGCACTGGCTTAACTCGCATATGACTGGACAAAGAAACGGGCTTGTGACGCTGCGGCATAAAGGCGAGTTTTGACTGCCCAGTAGTATGGCTTCAAGAGCCAACTCTATTTCAGTATGTACCTCATGCAACAATATTTCCGGGCCACTATTTTTGCACGTGAATTTACCCCTGGCCTGGTGGGATTACCACTCCTTCAATGTACCAATCCGGTCATTCATTTTTCCTCAACACTTTAAACTGTAGCCGGTGCCTCCCGTTTAGATGATCACAGGAAGGAATGCAACTCTTGTAGAGATAAGATTCAGACGGAAATATTTTTGGGGGTTTCGGTTCCATCGAACTTCCCTCAGTCGTAGCCTGTAGGAATATCTTTTGGTCTTCTGGAGATGTCCCTGGTAGACGAGAGAGTGGTATGTGTTTCTGCCTACCCCCTTAAGATAACATAATGACCGGATGAAATGAACTTATATATTTTAGTGCAATAAACTCCGCATGACACGCAATTTAACATAGAGGATGTGAAAGTGTATACTGATACTGTAAGTCCTGAATCATCCAGCATCTTTTATGTGTTTCCTGAAGAAAAAGCACATATTAGGAAAAAATGAATTGGACCGAAAAGAGTGCAAACCAACAGCCTTTCAAGCGGTTTATTTAGGTGACTACCGCTTCGTTGCGTTCATGCTACTAACAAAGTGCCAGTAGTCAGCCGAAAAGGAGGCCCATCGCTGCTTCGTTGGTGCGACCAGCTAGAAGCAATGAAGGTGAAAGTGAATCAGGCGCAGTCGCTTAGAATCAGCTTCTGCACTTCCGCAGGTGATAGTGTTAAGCAAGGCCACTTGCTAGATTTTTGAAGAAAATCATACATACTTGAAACGTGCGCTGTGTTCCTTTAGGTTAGTCTGCTTTATTTTACCTTGTGATAACGAAATCTATGGTTCGACATTGAGGAACTGTCTTCCTGCTGCTTACAAAGTCCAGGACAATCCACTTGATTCACGTGTGCAAGAAGAAATGGGATAGTATTTGACTTACCGGATTATCGGTCAATCAGAATAGTGATCCACGATCAATATCATGTCTCTCTCCGCTGGTAAAATATAATTTAAAAAAACACAGTGCATCCATGGTAGCTGTTACTATTATTGCACTCGCATCCACTGTATCTAGAAGCTCCAATCACAAGGTTGATTGAAAACTTCAGTTAGTGACTGAATGGAGCTAAGGGGTGGCTATTACGCTTCAGCGCGAAGTTGGTTGTTGAATACAGAGCGATATTGAATACTATTTCTTCAAAATACCCTGTCGACCATCGGATTGGGGGTACCACATCTGAATAGTGTGATGATGTCTTGATTTCTACTCTCCTAATTAAATTTATGGTTATATGTAGGATAACCAATGGAATAATAATCGTTCAGTTATAACACCCTTTCAGTGCTTAGCTGTCATGCCATCCGATGGAAGCACGAGGGCTGAGGTACTGTCCAGAAAGGAGAAGTCGAGATTCCGGGGTTGAGTTCGAAACACGGACCTTCCGGTCACTAAGTTCGCTCCCTAACCACTGAGCTATCTCAAGTTATATATAGGATGATCTGCGACTGACCAAATAAATGAACACGACTGCTGTGGCTGAACAGAAGCAGTTATGCAGTTATTTGTTACTGGTGTCTCCTGTGAGTAATCTCCTCATCGTGTAGCTTGTGTTGTTTCACGCGGTTCTGATTTGGCCAAATCCAGGTTTTCGTTCGCCAAATGACCAAAAACCATGGTGTCCTAGGAACAGTTTCCTTCCTTCCTTACCAGGGAAGTTTCGGAATATCTATGCGTTCGGTTACTGAAACAATACCAAAAGCTGGTATCTAGTCCTTGGGACATTTGTTGCCTATAAACCGTCTTTCATGTTATTTTCAAGTCTCCCTGTCATAAAAAAATTACAGCTGCAGTCTGCTAAACCGAACGGATAGTTGTCGTCGGATTTCCCATCCAATATTATCCTGGCTCTAATATCCATCCCAGGATCGTATGTATCATGAACCTTTGGCTGTCATTCAACAACCTAACACATACCGATTGCCACGCTAAATCCGTAAGGTCTCAACATTTTGCGTCTTCAATCCACCTCTGTATCTTGTGCTGTTATGCCTTAGAGGACACATCTGTGCACAATCGTTTCCATTGGCATGCTACCGGTTATTTAGCCATGTGAGTCCCTCAGCACCAGTTTCGTCCTTATGGGTGGAACAAAACAACAAAACGTTTCTGAGGGTGGGGTGTCGAACCTGGGTCGTCCAAAACAAAGTTCACCATGATACCACTTGGGTTGCCGTAACCCAGAGGCAGTAAGAACAACGCGACGATTCATTCGTTACAAATTCACTTTTCGGTAATAAACGTTTGTTACGCTCTGCTAAAACAAACAGTTTAAGTTGCAGGACTGTATTCGATCCAGAGAATCGTGAGAACTTAGCAAGCAAAGGACGCCTTTTCTCACAAGGTCTGTTCTGATGTTCAAACGAACGCAACAGTTCTATTTTATCTGAATGAACCACTAAATTCGCAACAAATCTTCGTACACAGTTGTAGCGTATTTGCTTTTTTGAGCAACTTGAAGAGCTCAAGGTCTACTATAAACGCAACCTGGAACCTGCAAAAGCTCTCACGTTTGCTTTTTTTAAAAAAATCCCAAAATATCATTATGTGCGCGCTAGAGTGCGTGCGTGCACGCCTAAAAGTTGTCACAACCCTCAAAGTCTGTTAGATCGATATGCCGAGAAAGACACCAGTAATCACAATCAGAAACTCACACCGGCGAAGGACTCCAATCACTGAAGAGTGTGGAATTAACGAATGGACAAGATAATTTAACGCAGAAAGGGAAATCACAGACTTGAATCCAGCTCTCCGAAATTGTAATTGTGCACAGAAAGTGTATTGTCCCATATTTTGTGAATAATATGTAAATTCTGGAAGTCTTTTTAGCTTCTGTCTTCGTGGAAAAGGAAGTCACTAGATGCGAAAGGGCTTGGAATTCCATTACTAGGAATCATAAACAGCAAAACCAGGTTTATAGATCGAGAACTTCCGCATAGCGGTTGAACATCTCGTTACTCAGCGGCGGATCGCCAACCATCCATGTGGTAAAGTTGCACTTGACCATGATATGACGCCAACCATTCTCCCAACTCGCAAGTTCAATCTGAAGACTCACTTTTCCTCGTGAGCGCGATAGACTACTGTGCCTTCAACAAAACACGTTGGAGGGCTACTACCCTCAGTGGATGTTTTCTCATAGAAAAGATGGCTGCCATGAACTGTTTATACATGTTTTATGCGCCAGAGTGATTTACCTTTGGTTGTTACCGGGCGAGTAAGCAGCTTTTATTAGTGTACCATAGAATATCCAACTTATTCGGGATTTCCGTCCTCAGGCATGTTTTTTCGTTCATGCAACGTGTATTTTCACTTCTCGATTCAAGACCTACCAAGCCCCCTTCCAACTTTTGACACCAAAGCACTCTGAGTAGCTTGACAATATCAACATCCAGCTCGTTGTGAGAGTCACACAACAGGCTCACTACTGATATAAGGAGGAAAGCCCTTCTCTGGAAAGTCGAGTATTAGAAAACACCAAATAAGCAGTTACAAACTGCTGGACAGGAAAGTGAACGTCTCATATGCACGTAGTTTTCTTAAAAACTGAACATTCTCATGCGTCTTACTGAACTTTCGTGGATATTCACTGACTGACACGCAACTGTAAACGAACGCTGCAAAACAGTTCCACAAGTTCCATAATAAACCTCACCTTCCATTAGACGCGGGTCGGAGCTTCGAGAAAACCGCAGGCTACTCGCATGCCTCATCAGTAGTATCCGCCGTTACACTAGTATTGACGGACATTAACTATTAGTTCATTAGGCAGAGGTGTGGCAACATGTTTGTGAAGTTCAGGTGCACAAACGTTATGGAGGGCGTGTGTCCTCAATAGCTTGGTCAGTAAATCGTCCGTCCGTTTCGGTGGTTGGAATCCGTCTCTCAGACATATGTTTGGACATTTCAATTGAGATTTTGTCCTGTCCGTGAAGCCAGTCTATATTGAAAAGCCGGGAAGCACTGCACGGCTGTTTCATCCCTATTGTGAATCATCATCAGTGCGCGTCTCACGAAACCTCGAGGGTTTCGAACCCGGGATCTTCCGGTCAGTGGTTGAACACTTAACCATTTGGCCACGAGCGGCTGATAAGTAGTGTGATTAGCTCTCACTTAGACAGAATATTGCGCCACTCATCCTTCAGTCATGCAAACCACATCACGTGTGTTTGTGGTCTTCTCATTTCATTATCTAATTCTTACTTACTTGGATCATCCTCGATATGAAACCAATGTTATTCTTCTCTGCTTGAAATAAATGCCTCAAAAGGCTCATTAATGTCATACAATGGGTGGAAACCAGTGATCAACCAGGCGACTAGAGCTGTCGATACTGGCATCACCCGATTATTCTACAAAGATACTATTGCATAGCAGCAAATCCTACTGTGTCACAGTTAACCACCATAGATTCATAACATCGGCACTGTCTGTTCATCTTCTCTGTACTCAGTTCAATCTGTGTTTTATTTTCAGCTCAAAACCATTAAATGTGATGTAACCAAATGAAGTGTCACGAAACCCAGAAGCTGCCTCCCCATTGCCAGTGTAAAGTGACTAAATGTGCCGCACGTTCCATGAAGTGCATACGTTGGTCCACTGTGAGAATTATTGATTGCTAACTTGAGATGCAGATAGCTGTGTTAAAGTGTCAAAGCATGACGTTGGTTAATCAGGGCAAACTTGAATGTTGAAAAGCAGATTCTCGAACAGTCTGCACTTACGTACACAGTTCAAATTCACATCCACTTTATATGATGCAAGCTACACTACATTAGTTCGAGGCTGTTGCTTTAAAACACTGTGTGGAATTACGATTGTATGGTAAACTGGGCTTCTCCATCCAATAATATGGTTGCTTGTGGTTATGGTGATTCGGGTTATGCGGTGACAATTTCGGTGATGGTAATACCACTAAAAATACGATGAGTATGTGGTAAGGATGTTGAAGATGACAAGCTCAGGTGGGTTAAATCGACAGAGAGTGAGCGTCTCTGTATCTCCGTCCTCACAGCACTCGAGCAGTAAGCGGTAGGTTAGCAGCTCTTGTCCGTGTGACTTTTCGTTTATGTTACGTGTACTCGGAGTTCTCAATTCATGTTATCAATGTTCTCACATATCCTTGGCTGAGGCACTCCAATAGTACGACAGATTTTGTGAGTCTTTTTGGTCCCACCATCTAGGCCATTACAAAGAGTTTTTATGTCTACTAGCTAAACTCAAAGAAGATCACAAGATTATCACCTTGGTGGTTAAGGAGAATGATCGGTTTTAGGGCAATCTTCATCTAGTCAGTACATTTGCGAGTGGGAATTTCCAGTAAATAATAATGAGAAATAAATAATCGTTCAGCTGCAACACTCTTTTGTTGCCTGGGTGCCATGCCTTCCGAATGAAGCACGAGGGCTGGGATACTGCCAGGTTGCCCAAGTCTAGAGGGGAGAAGTCGAGATGCAGAGGTGGGGTTCGACCCATGGACCTTCCGGTCAGTAAATTCGCACTGAAAGTCATAGGGTGTCGATCCATTGTTTACTGTTGCACTCTCTGTTCCATCAGTGTGACCTTTCATCTGCATTGCAACTGTGGCGTTTCAAACGAACGGTACCGTCCTGTCGTAGTCGTGTTAAGGAAAGCCTCGTGACTCTGTGACACAGCATGAGACTGGAACCCGTGGAGTAACCGGGACAGCTAAATAGTGAAATTAGGTCACTGGCATACCCACTCTGTTTCACTAATGAGGGCTGGATAGAATAGCTGTGAAACCAGGAATTTCTCAGGATTCTATCGGTTTCTTTGCTAGAAAAGCGAGAGGTATTCTATCAGGCCGATAACGCGTTCTCGAAAAGAAGTCTCCTCTCAGTGTTTTTCTCCCATGCAAGGGGTTATTCCATCACGCGTATTAGCCTTAGAGCAGAAAGCTAAGATCACTTGGTCGGATACACCTTGATTATCTATATAACTGAAACAAATGGATTGAAAAATGGATGATGATCGCCAGTCTACACAACGAGTCAGAAAATGCAAACAGGTACGAGTTCGTTACACCACTGATCAGCCGCCCGTGGCGGAAAAGTCTGGTCTTCAACTGCCACCTGGTAGGTTTCAATTTCAAATCACTCTGGAGATTCACGATGTTTCCAAATAACGACCAAACAGCTGCATAGACTGACTTCACGTGCAGGAAGAAATCTCTTTTGAACAAGTGCAAACAAGCCGTTCACTGTTGGCGTGCACATAAAACTTGCTTGGAACTTCCTCCATGAATAGGAATGTACTTGGTCACTCCCTTTATTTGACCACTTCTCTGGAGGTCGTCTGCGACCTTGTTAACCTAGACGAGCCTTGAGGCATGGCACAGCATGTCCTTTATATGCCCCACTCCGTTGCTTTGCGCTTTCTCGTTGTGCTGTCTGCTGTTGATTTCACACTGTAACAGAATCCTAACAGCAGGACGTAAAGCGAATTGAATTCATCTAAATTGCTGCTTGTGGAATAGGTGTCCGTTGACTCTCTCAGCAGCGCTACTTATTCTGGTTAGTTTCGCTGCTGAATTAAGTCAATGGAGCCTGTGTACCTTAACTGATTATCTATCATCTAGACCACTGCTGTTCCGGAGTCTTATGCCTCGTGAACAGATGTCTACTCAAAGGCCATCGATCGATCGTCACTGATAATTACACAGCTAGTGCACTCGCTGTCCATCCGCACATTTCAGCAATGGTTTATGCACTTGCAAGTAGTATCGACTGGTACTCCGTTCATGCTAGTTAATGTCGGGTTGTTTGTTTGATACGAAGAATGGGTTCTTTTTGAAATATTGGTGCTGTTATTTGTACTGGTTTATTCTCAAGATTTACAACAACCAACCCAATGAGAATGTGAGACTTACGTGTGGGAATCGGCAGGTCTGAGAAGAACGATGGGAGTTCGTTAATATACTTGTAGGTTTTGCAATTCAGCACATGATTTAGCAACCTGTTAAATATGATCGGAGTATTCTCTCATACCTTTTGTTAAAGATGAAGTTTTGAGCGGTATAAGTTATCCAGGAAATGGAATCATGTGCAGGCAATGGCCTATAATGTTGCTAAGCCATGTGGACTCTATGATCCCAATGGTTGAGAAAGCGTACAGTGAAGCAAAGGTAGTAACTTTGAACACACAACACGAAAAAACTTCTGTTGTACACGAGGTTAAAAACAACCTTAATATCTTTCAACAAGATCTTGATGATTTTTGGAGGAATGTAGAGAACTGGCGAAATACACTCATTTTCAGGTTCCGAGGTGTTGATAATGGGAGACTCAGTCCGATCTTAGCTGAGTCTCTCGTCTATGATTTTTTCTTGTCAACACAAAATTAGTTTACTAATGGATGTACCCCGTCGGTTGCGTACAATTTTGTGTCCAGACATAACATGAGACTGACGGAAACCCGGGGAATGCTGCTGTCCGAAGAGTCTCAAGAAATCGAGTGTCTTCATGGACTATCAGAGTTTTAGCCACCTTATAAGTAGTGTGTTTTGTCAAGATAAATCCGTGGAATTCTTAGGATTCGACGAAATAAAACGAAAAGGCAATCAGGATTCTCTTTTTGATGACTTTTTCGGTGTCTGCTGCATCTTGTCCGCAAATGGGTGTTTTCTTATAGGTTTGGCCGTCAGGTTGTTAGATGTGGTCCAAGAAATGCGACGGCCGTGGTGGTGATAACAGTGATGACAAGAATGGTGTCGATGATATTGTTTTTGATGAGGACAATGTTATTATCCGAATGGCGACTGGTGACCAAGATGGTATAAAAAAATAATAATCGATCTATTTTCTGCTAGTTCTGAACAATCCACTATGCATAGTCAAATTCCACTCTAAGAATACCAGTTGCAAAGCTTGTCTGACGTCCAAGTTACTTACCGGGCTGGAGAAAAAGGAAAGATGGTTGGAATGCGTTCAGATTAGGCAGGAAACAGATAGGACGATAGAGTGTACAGGTTGACTGGAGTACGTTCCAAAGTGACAATGTCTTGTGGGGATTCGATTTGCTTTAAACCCAAGATTGCAAGCGGTTACGTAGACAACGCTTGGATTAACGTCATATAATCAGTAGTTTGTACATGGCTAATGAAGAAGTTCTGGAGGCTTGCGTAAAGTTCTCCGGTGTTTACACCGTTGAGTTCTGTATTATACTTGAACATCAGAGACCCAGTAAACGTTAAGGCCTAATCGAGTTTCAAGACCATCGTATGATGAAGAATTTAATGAATTTGGCTGATTAGCAATTACTTTATCTGCCGTCCAAATCCATATACCAGGAGCGTGTTCATAGCTATCACGAACTGAAGCCCAGATGTTTTCTCCATTTTCCCAACTTCATGTTTCAGTCAGTACGGCATGCGAGATATCGCAGTATATTTTTTTGACAGAATTCCGCAAATCGTACCGACTGAAACAAGGCATCACCATCTTTGATGAATATCATCAACGGGTGATTCAGCTGGCATTCAATTCAGTCTGTCGATGACATCAAATTAATTTGAGAAAGAGTGTATCATGGGTCCAGAAAGAACACAGGGTTGAAGGAAATCGTGACGTTGCCCACTTGATTAGTCCCAAGAAGGGCGAAACCGGTCATTTGGTGCCGAAGAGTATTCAGCAACCTTATGAGTAATGTGTTCCCTGAAAGTGACAAAGTTTGCCCGCGTACTCACCACCGGTCCCATTTTCTGTAGCATTTTCTGAGCAGAAAAAATGAAGAGTACCAGCGTCATCAGATATGCCTTACCTGTGGTGGCAATAAGTTCGTATCCACTAGTTCAAGCGAATTTCTGTCAATTTAGACGATTACCTTACTTATCATATTGTACAATGTTGTTCTGTGCATTGTTCCCGAGCATTTGCAGAGGTCGGCTATATCTACGAGGTCTTTGATGCTGGCAAATATAGGCCAAATGTTTCCAACAGATGTTGATTTCTAAACCGTTTCCCTTTCTAAACTAAAGTCTAAGCTACCATAAACTTGTTGAATAATTCCATAAGTTCATTGCCTTTCCACAGAATCTGCTGATGAGACGAGATGCGTACTGGAAACCAGTTAGCTAGTTCGCTAGTGATCTCGTCACTCGCAAACCAATGACACGTTGCAAAGTAACTACAATATAAAATGTTTACAAACAGGGAAGGACTTACAATCATTTCCCGTGTTTGGTTCTGTCGGTCCAAAAGTGAGAACAAATGAATCATGTCACTTTACACATCCACCGCAGACGGCAGTTTGCAAAGTTGTGCTCGAAACTTGACCAGTGATGTATAGCAGTTCTAGCCGTATTGCAAATCGTCAACATACCGTACTCCATGCGTGCGGTCAAGTCTTGATCCTGTGTAAGTTCACTTCAGCTATCAGCAGACGGTCGCGGACGTGGCGTACCTGCACTTCTTTGTGGTAAATTTACACTCATTCTCAGTGCCCTTGTCTACCCTCCATGGTGGTGAATTCGACAATCAACTGTTGGGTCGATTACTGACAGTCTTCACAGGACTTCCATTCACCTCAGAAGAAACAAACCAATCTGTATTTTACAGCCAATGTGTCAGTCGTAATTTCAAGTGGACTGGACGTGTTTCGCCTTAGCATGTCCTACTGAGTACTGACTCTTCGGGACTGTGCCATGTAAACCTGAACGATTAAACGACGAACTAGCCACGTGAACAAGTGCATCGACAAACAGATAAAGTCACTTGTTATTCAACCAAGTCGTCACGGAAGTCGGGGAGCGGTGTCACATTCTCCCGGCCGAGTTGAATAGTTCTTCTGATTGGGCACTACCCTGCCTTTTATTTCAAATAGTGACAATTGTCTATTTAACAGTTCGTTCGTTGTTTAGGTGACGGTGATAACCAATCATGTAGTCCAACTTGAATAGAAGGGCTGACAAGGTGCTGTCATGGTTGGCTTAAAGCCGGCTAAAACAGTTACCTGCGTGCGTAAAGTTGCACGCAGGTAATTGTCCTCGTTTTGCCCCAATCTTACGTGTGAGCTGGGCTTGTTATCTTCGACTGGGAGCTGTCAGCAAACAGTCTGCTTCTAAGGTTAAGCTGATCTTCCAGGCATTTTTTTATTGGTGATTGAGACAGATGAAATAACTATAGCCATTGGATACTGCAAGGGACGAAGTTTTGTTCCCCTCAACCAATAGCGGCTGCCAAAGATCCTGTGTATCAGATAGCTGCATTTTTGGGGTCTTCTCTCAGGGTGGTAGAAGTCGGTAAATGTTGTGATCCCGTGTCTTCCCACAACTAAACAAGGTTCCGCTTACACATGTGTGTGACCCTCTGAAGTAACTGTAAGTCCACTTACGACGGACTTTGATAACGCTGATCACAATAATATGGTTGTCATCAGTGTTTTTGCTTTGGATAGTGGTGCATATGTTAAGACACGTTCTGCTGGTCGATCAGGATTGGTTGTTCGGTCGGGCTGCTCCACTGGTTGGTCTGTTATCGTGCATCCTAATTGGCCAAGGACCACATAACCCTCCAGCTTAGCCTACCCTGCTTTCGTTCTCTTATCGGTGCTGGACTGACTTCTTTCTCTGATCTCTCTGGGTTCCCCTTCGTGGTTTTTTATCCCCATAGTCCACCCAGTGGAACCACCCGACCGGACAGCCAATCGTGATCGAAGGTCAGCCGCGGCTAGCAACACATATTTACCACCTACGCACCGCCGCTCAACGCACAACCACTGACCTATCGCTGCTGTCCACCCCGCCCCCTAACAACGTTTTGCTGATATCACCTCCATTAGTGATGAAACGTTTGCAACTGAAGTGCCCAGTTCAGCATACAAATTAGCGACCATCTACTCTAGCTGATCTACCATCATTCTCCTCAATAGCAAACAGTTGTCATCAGAAATGAAATCTTTGGCTGTTTTTCGATGGCCAATTTAACAGAAAATGATATTTTTGTGAAGCTTTGGTAACACTCCCTATGAAGATCCCAGTGAAGTTTATCTCTTAAAGCCACTAAGTTCTCATCAGAATGAGTTGTAAGTGCTGAGTTTCAACTGAGGTTAGGAAAAAGATGACGTTCGCTTCCCCAATAATCGTTAACTAATGCAAACAACTCGCAAAGAAAGAAAATCTCATACACCTCCTTAAACAGTTGACTAATCACAGCTACTTTTGAGGCAATGGAAGACTTTCCGTCCACTACGAAATTTTCTGCAAAACAGTCTGCCATTCTCCCTTGGAGAGTTTTGATGCAGGCAGAAGTGAAGGCCGCCAGAAGAATGACAACAGTCAGGCCTCGCTGATCTCTGTCTAGACATAATTTTTTTACCCACATTAATTGTGTTTTTTTAAAAGGACTGAGTGGAATATCCTCTCAGTTGTAGGGACCGCTGAATACACTATCGTTTGTATGACCTCCCATATGGTTGACCATTTTTCCCAGTGATTATGCCAGATTTCACATTTACCTCACTCGAGTTTGGACAACCCACGTCCAGTCCTTGCGCGATTGTTTTGGTGAATCCACACCAAAGAGGGAAGTACTGGGCCCAAGTTCCGCCCTCATGAGAGGTCATCAGCAGTGCATATACTTGACCGTACCCAAGTTGAAATTCCGCATATCTGATATGCGAGGCGAGCGTGTTTCTAGTACTCCGTCGGTGCACGGTGGACATCATAGCCTGCTCAGACGTGATGATTCAGGTGTGTCTAGCATGTAAAAGTGACGTACTGGTAACATGCTAGTCTCACATTTCAATTTTCCGAGTTTCAAACCCTGATACAATCAGGGGTATGCACTGCCGATGAGCTCCAATTAGAGCAAAACTCGGGTCCATCGCTTCATGCCTTTCTTATGGGCTCAGTAGATAAATGGCGGCAGAAATAGGGGAGGTCTGTTCAGAACAAAGTAAGCGTGAATTCTGCAAATCCCTTAATCACCTACAACTTCCAAATTTATCGCCATCTCGTCTTCCATCTCGCGAGACTGTTCTGCCATTCACCACCCTCTGTGGTGTATCACTCAAGTGGATGTGTGCGGTGTACCTATTGCCATAAATGCTGTCTTCTTTATTCTGCGTAAGTGCCTACCAAATAAGCTGGTTCATTTGGATGAACTGACGTTTCCTACTTTCCTACTCACCCCTCCAGAATTGGAAGCCTATTTCGTTCCACTACTGCAGTTTTCGCTACTTTCCTCATCATTTTAGACGTTCACGCCATTCCCTAATCGTGGATGTCAATTTGGCCGATATTTCGATCAGCTAATTTTGGGGAGCTAATAACCGTAACAATAATAATTAATAAAATGAACGCAACCGTTTTGCCTTCAGTGACGCAAAAAGTTTCTGCCCAATCACTGAGACTGCCCTATCGATTTGTTCATCTAGAAATGACCGGTAGAATGGAGCTATGGGAAAGTGGCATACACACGACACCCGACTGACTGCACGTTACTCGTGAAAAGGTATTTCGCCAAGCTGAACAATGATTGTCTTTTTTTGGTGAAGTCAGACACATCGACATTGTACACTTGAAGCGTCCCACAGCGTGTCCGTATCCCCAACCTCTTGGAAGACACGTGATATTTAGTACTCGGGATATCAGTGCATGTGTTACGTAGTTGTTTTATGGACGCTAAATAATCCTACATCGACTTCCGTCATTCATCCACATCGAATAGATCCCCGTACCTGAAAGGTCTAGGTGGGGTTGGTGAGATGCGCACTGTTGATTTCCCATATGGATCGCCGTAAATTTCTCAACGGCTTTTTAGCTTAGTGTGTCTAGACCACACATGATGAACGTCCCAGTCATCAGCAGTTCTAATGAATTCGTTGCAAATCTTCTAAAAAATGTTCCAACTCCAATCGTTAACCGAGTGCGCTTACAATAAAAAGAGCAGTAGAACGCTTTTGTACCCATTGGGATGATCCCGTACGAAGTACATCCTGAGGATTTGTCTTGATAATAGTACACGAATTCCAAATGTACAGTCAAATTCTTTTCTTGAAACATACCAGATGCGAATGAACTGACGCCTATAGGACAGAGAAGACACACGGCTGAAATAAGTTATGCAGCTCGGACCACAGAACTTCATACTTGGGTTTGCAACAAAAACATTCCAGTAGTCATAATCCGTTATGAGAGCATACTGTCATGTCGAATCATGGCCACGGAAATTCTTGACCTTATTCAAACAGGAAACCAACGTTAACAATAACCATACTGCGATGAGGTGAATTTCAGATTTCGAAGATGCAGCAGGATAGTGCTGGATAAAAAACTCTGCTGTCAAACAATTTTGATGTTGTAATGTATCCCTCTTTGAACCAATCAACACAATAGCCAATATTTCATTGCATCCAGATAAGTTTTGCAATCAAACATCACTCTGTCTAGCATGTTACACTTTCGCTACAACCCTGGTACTGCAAAAGAACCATAGCTTCATAATGTCATAACGGAGTCTTATGTCACACAACATGGGTTGTCACTGCAGGGAAATGGTTGGTGTAGAGGTGAAACAACTCCAGAAAATTTAACACACTTGACAAGTAATCAGCTTTGTTCCAATTGTGACACAACAGAGCCAACCCCCTCTATAGCATATCCCATCAAAAACCTTCCCTTCCGATTATTCTCACCAATTTCCTTTTCCGTACTTAGGAAAATCAGTTTCACACTTTCTGGTAAAAAAACTCCAGAACAAATTTTTCCGCAGTCCGCCTCTCATACTGTTCCATTGTTATAAATAATAAAATGATGTGAATGGCACTTCCAGCTGGGGGCTAATTTGCGTTGGTTTACAACACCCTGTACATCGTGCGCACTCCTGAGTCTCCGGTTTTGACGGGTCCTTACAGTGATCGCTCTTGAGAGAGCTTCCTCTGTTAGTCATGTTTCCTAGTGAATATCAAATACTGTATGTCTATAACTGAATAGTATTAGTAAAAATTTCACAGGAAAGCTGCGTACTAAGTACTACAGCACTCAACTGATTGCAGCCAAATGATGGAGCACAGAGCACATTTGTTAGTGCTGCGCATAAGGCACCAAATGTGCGAAAACTAACGTTCTTGCCAATGAACCGAAAGACTGTATCCCAAGCGCTTTCTTACTCATTTGAGACTATCTACGTTACCGCTCACAAAAGTAACTACTGAGCAAAACCGGCGAGAACTGATTGCGCAAGACGTTATTAGGAAGTAGGTTTTATGCGTTATTGGAGAGGTTTTTAACGAATCTAGCTTCCTAGTTGATAGGATCATTTGAATCTGAAATTTATTCTTTGTGGCAGAGCGGAAGAGCACTGTAAATATATTTTATAAATGATGAGAATCATCGGCAGGGTGCATTTCCCAAGTATTTACTGAGAGGAGAACCGGCAGCTTTCTGATTGCCTGTTGAACACTACAGCACTCGGTCGCGAGGGTTTGTCTGCTCATGTGTCTAAATGGCTGTTAAATAGGATATGGCCGTGAGTACGTTTAATCAAGCAGCTTCTGTCACATGGTTTTTATTGACTGAGACTTCTAGTAACGAATTCTGGGTTGAGGCCATGTGACTCCATTGAAACCAGCGATGAGGTCTTGAACTACCAGTCCTGGATTTCGTCACTTCATAATTTTGGAGACGTAAAGTCAGTAGTTTTATCAGTTGTTTCACGCTCTTCACCTTCATTGATATGCAGCTGTCTTGTTCATTCAATCACTATTCTTTATGAATAGGAGCCGGTTTATGTGCAAATCAGGTTCTCATCCAAGCAAGGATTCAAGTTTTGTTCGAGACTCAATCCCCTGTTCGCAATAGGTTGTAAACTGCAAAAAATGTAAGTGACTCCATCATGCTGAAAAACTGCACAAAAAATCGACTTTTCACTCAACTAGTGATGCCTAGGTAATCAGCAGGAGAACACGGATAGCTGAGACACCCTCCACATTTTCTTCGACACATCAACCGCATCCTCACTGGGCTGTCAGCTGAAGAGAACGTGGAAACGCGGGATGAAAGTGGCTACTGTCAAACTGGGAGATGTGGGATATTCGCAACTTCATGGGTGCCGTCCGAGTGGTTTTCTTGCACGTCGCTGGAAATCCTACAGAACGTGGGACGCAGCCGACTTCAGTGGCAAGCTTGCCGTCATCTCTTTGACAAACCGTCTACCTGTCACTTTGCGCTGCGTTTGTTTTGACTGAGGTTCCCCAATTCCGCTCATCCCATCCCATTAATGGCACGTTGCTCAGATGTGTTTATCTCAGCGGTTTAGAAGATCAGTCAGCTTCTCTTTGGACGTTTTCTGTGGCGCGCACGAATTTTCACAATAAGTTTCTGCTCCTTTACTTTATTTTCACCTTTATTAGGGTATTCCTCCATGGTTGTAAGGCAGTTGATCACCACTGTTCAATTTGGTGTGATGCTGTACATAGTGAATCCACAAAAAATCCAGGCTTTTCTGCCTTCATTACGTTTGGTTACTTATGACTGAGGATGAAAAATGCTTTGGTGTGTTTGACAATCAGAGATTTTTCAGCCAGAGATTGCAAGCCTGAAAAACTAGTAGCAACCTTTAGGTTTTCAGAGCAAATAACCTGTCCATGAATACTCACAGATCAAGCCACATTTGGTGATTTGTGACAGGCACATCTTCTCCTCGTATCTGAATGTCTGACAGCAGTTTAGAGTTTTATATGCTTCCCTGAACAGGACTCAATCTGATTGCCGTTCACGAAATGCCAACAAACGCCCTATACGCAGTTCAGAATGCCATACAAAGGGTGCCTTTGCAATACGATACGATGCACTAAGTCTACTTCTTGGGTTGTACATTCATATGGGAACAGAAGAGGTTCCCTCACTTGTCTTTACTAAAGCGCAGGTCGCGTGCTTTTTATGCTAATTTATTATACTTCCTGAAGGTCGGAACTTCCGGTAAGTTTAAAAACACGGCAAAACCTGCGCCGTTTACGTGTCAGATCCCTCTACCCACACCTTGTGAGTTTAAGTCAGGAGAAAACGCTCTTTTGGCTGCAGTTTTTGGCATCTACCCACAAATTAGGTCACCATTCTCGTTTGGAAAATTCCTCTAATTGGGATGCGATTTATCTGGTGGATTATTACTGATGAAAACACCCGTCTGAAGCAGACAACTCCTTGCGCAGCCATCATGAAATGAGTCCCCATATTCTAAAACCTTTCATTAAAATAACGATTTTTCAAAGTTATCCTCCAGAATCGAAGAGAAAGACCTAAAACCCGTAAAACTCACACCATAATTAACTTGATAGCACTGGTTTAGAACGTCTTTTACAGGGTAAATCGATTCGCAAATTGATTGTTTCAGAAGAATTCTGCTGGTACTCACACGAGATTACTACTTTTCTAATCCCTTACGTTGTGATACACGGAGAAAAGCTTATTTTATTGTCATTTGTGGTATGAAATACTACTCAAACAATAGGAAGGTGGAGACAGCCCTAACTCTTCACTCCAGCTTCGGAATGTTCAACGTACCATCACGACAGACTGTTTATCCTGGAAACAAAAATACGAAATATGGCTGTGTAGAGATTTGGTTGTAAGCTGTAGTGCCGTTTGAAAATTAACACTCGTAAAAAAACAAAGTGAGCATTTAACCAGTATTTGTCTCTAAGCCATCGTGTGTACAAGGTACACCGGAGCCTTGAGCCTTCAAAGTTTTGAACAGCCCACTATTTAAAATCATTAATAAACCCCCCAGGTCCAGCTCGTACGTAATCTTTGGACGTCGCGTACCCTAGTACTGAGTGCACGAGTGTACACATTTTAACTGTAACAAGGATATCGGCATCGTAGAGCTTCGTCTCAGGTGTCAATCCACCCATTTTTCTCCTGGTGCGGTGGATTTTTATACGTTTGGTGAGAGGACTGAGTCCTCGATGAGTTGGGATGGTGAGTCGTGCACGTGCCGGAATATTTGTGGCTCGACTACTTTCATTGGTGGTGCGCACGGATGATATCACCCCGATTGATGACGAAAGGTTTGTAGGTAAACTTCCGGGTTTGGTGAGAAGATCAACGGCTACTTGATCAACGATCATTGCCTTGGGCTTTGGTGACAAAATACCCGAGCCTAGTGATCAGCTTATCCTCACGGCATCCGATCAGGTCGTACGGACTACGGATCTTCTTTTCATTTGTAGGAGCTCCTCTGCAGTTTCCGGGGGTTATTGGGTTTTCACGAATAATGTAATGAAAAAGAACTGTCGTATGCAAGAATTCTAGCACTTTTTTTCTGGACGTTTCGCCAAAGGGGACCTCATTTTGGCAGCCCAAGTATGGTGTGTTGAAATCACCGAAGTTAAGTATCTCAAGAGTTAGGAAAAACGAACAATTGCACATGATCCAGTTTTGTTCCTAGCTGGCTGTGGTCGATACAGACTACTATTTTATTTTAGTTTTTTCTCTACTGAGACCGCTTATATATTCACTATCCCGAGGAGGTGTGACTTCCATAGTCCAAACGGCACATTGATAAGGCATCCAAAATGTGCGATAAACGACATCCAGGTCATATAAGCTAATTTAAAACAAGCGGTGTCCTTTTTGGAAACATTGGTATCGTCCAGTTTTCTAAGTTCTTCTGGTTGTTGAACATTCCGAGCACTTCTATGAGAATTTCTATAGACGTCCGGACTGCAATTTTTGGGGACATTATTTACATCTAAGTGGGCTGTATTCATGTTCTTGAATAATCAGGGATGTTCGCTCTTCTGGATAATGGCAAGATGAGGCTTCTTACTGAAAGAACTGCAAACAAACAAGAGGTCACATTAGTATCCACCTTTTCTACTTGCAGCGCATGTATCCTTCCTTACGACCTCCATGGGAAACTGTTCGTGGACTTTCGAAGAGTTTTCAGCGTGTATTTCAGTGTTTCGTCTGGACTAATACCTTTAATTATAGTTACGACTAATCTGACACTGTGAAGAGTTCAAGGGGAATTAGAAAGGTTGAAACTAATGTCATGTCGTTTCTGAAACCTGTCCAGTCACACAACATTGGCATCAAAATCCCCAGACACGTGCGTATTCTGTTACATTTGTACGCTGCAGTGGATCAGAAACAGGCTGGCACTTATTCTCTACCTTTCACGATTTGGTCACAAGCATTCTAGGTGACGTTATTAAATCAACGATGGCAATATACCACCATTGTGTTGTGGGATGATCTTGCTTTATAATGTCTTTTAGTTTTGAGATATTCTGGTGTTGAGTTTTACCGTTCGTAATTTCTCCGCTAGCTTACTGTGCCAAAACCCCCCCATTTTATTGCGCAAAACTTAAAAATCAGTTTAATTCATCGCGCAGAGCAATTCCAAGGAATTTCACGATCGGCCACGATTATTCAATCTATTCCAAGTGTCTAGTGCTCAGTATAACCTGTACTGCAGAAAACCCTCTAATTCGAATTCGAATTCGTGACAAAACTGGGCGTGGTATCTGAACTTCGTAAAGATCAGAAGTAAACACGGTTCTACCGGGTTCTTGTACGACGACTCTGATGTAACACGTGTGATATCAACGGGGCACTGAATGCGACTCACTGTCAACCTTGAAAGGAGGACTTTACGTAACGGTAGCATGGACGAAAAGACAAGTTTGTGGGCGACCCAATATCTTTCAGCCAGAGATGAGTGTCATCACCTTCCATAGTTGGTTGCCAAGTAAAAACCATCACAGAGTCCTACAATGTATCATTGGCCATTTAAACAATAACAATATTTTGACAGCTTGAGTGGTGAAAAATCCTTTGTGCGTGATATTTTCGTAATCCGATTTGCCGATCAAACCTTGATTGGCGCGTAGTATTCTGACCAAAGGTAATACAGTGGTAGAAACGTCTTGCTCAAGGAAAGCCGTTCGATAAGGTGAGGCGATCTCTTCGAAGGGAGAATCAATGTGCTTGCTTTTTATTTGTGTCAGTGAGGGGT
Source organism: Opisthorchis felineus (assembly GCA_004794785.1). Classification (NCBI taxonomy): domain Eukaryota; kingdom Metazoa; phylum Platyhelminthes; class Trematoda; order Opisthorchiida; family Opisthorchiidae; genus Opisthorchis; species Opisthorchis felineus. The sequence goes on from SJOL01007557.1 coordinate 99,184, forward strand.
AGTCTTACTCTCAGTGATTCTGAGTGTAACTCTCGAGTCCTTTGTAAAGTTCAAATTAGTGTCGCGGAAGGTTTTTTGGGTGCGTGTGAGAGTTGCTGGCTTTTGACACACCATCCTAACTAAAAAGACCGTCAAAGACGTGCCGTGATATCCTCACCGCAACAGTCGTCAAGTGTGAACAGGTGTAATATGGGTGCGGTCAGGCTTCATTGATCAAACTTATTAGTGATTTTCTGTACATGCCTAACTCTCTTTTGGGTACCCCGCCTTTATTGAATCGAAAAGAATTCTGATTGTCACATACAATTTAAGCTAAGTATATAAGCTCAGCGTTGTAAGTATCCGAATAGGACTTCAGAGGTCAGGTTGGTCCCGGTGAGACGTTGACTTCTCATAAGGCGAAGATAACGGGATCGGATTATGTACGCTTCTGATGGACGGTAATGTCCAACGAATACCAACAACCTTTTCTTTTATGTCACTCCCCATGGTAAAGGTAAAAGCTATAAACCTACGTGAGGACAACGTGGTAACACACCTGTGCTTAAAGCCACAAAATGTGGTTGAAAATCTAACGTAAAACTTAGGTGGATCATACAACCAGTTAAAAACAGCTGTCCGTTGGTATCTAAATCCAATGACTCTTTCAAAGACCATTTAATCAAAGAGCAAGGTTTTTGAGAAACGAAGGGACTACAAATCCTGGATATCCTCACTTATCGTAAGCATTGTTTGCTGTCGGTTGTAACTAGAGTTGAAAGTAGAAATGTGTCATTTATAGGTGCGTTGGTTCTCCCCTGTCCGTAACAATTTTTTTACGTAATCACTTGTTTAGAATAATGCAAACTCCATAAGGTGAATTGACCGAAGAACATCAGTGTTCAACACTGATGCTTTACTACCGTACAACCGTGATTTATTTACTTGAAAGCCTTGTAGTGAGAATAAAAGAGGACGTGGAGGTGCTTAGCGCTAGCCTAGCACAATCATTCCGAGGTGCAGACACCTCCAGACATTCATTCAGGTAATCTGGATAAAAACTGAAGACAAGAATGACATTCCGATCGATTAGCAGCCTTAATTTCAGCGTCTCCAACCGGAGAGAGTGGGGATTACGCGCTCCTTATCATGGAAGACTAGTCGCACCGACGACAGACGGCCAGGTCAAGGGTTGGCCAATTCTCTGCTTACGCCACTGTGAATGGGGCACAGAAAACAGTATTCTGTTCGGCAAACGATGGATCGATATGCGCAACAAATGGCCCAACCAACGCAGATTCTAGTGCTGGACACATTCTTCAGTGGAAGTACCCGTTGCACAACGGAAAACTCGCTTTCTAATTGCTCCGTTACGAATTCACCGACACCAATCCACACGAGCTATGGTTCTGAGACAACGGTTATCGAACACCTAAGTACGTCTCAGTTCCGATGCTTGAACAGGCCGAGTCTCCCAGCCATACAACAAAACAGCCCGCACTGTAGCCTGATACACACCTCCCTTGAGATTCAGGGATATACCGGTTTGAAACCATAGGTGTCTCAAATTAGAAAACGCGACCCGGGCTTTGCAGATTCGTGCATTGACCTCATCTGTCACACTAAAATAGGAACCAATACAACTTCCAGGTTAAGTAAAACGCCCCACAACTCCTGGTGGGGCGACTGGACTGCGATTGGCGTGTTCAGTGACTGCATGACCAACAGCAAGATCTGGGTGCAAAGCGCATGCCAAAGGACGGGATGATTTTGTCGGTTAGTACAGAAACGCCTGCACCTTCTCCTCTTCGAAGACGAGAACGATGTCGTCTGCATATTTCAGATCATGAAGATTTTCGTTCATTGGCTATTTGAACACCAGGGTTGTTGAGACCTTCCAGCGTTCGTCTCATTATTTCATTGATCACGAAATTAAATGCGAATGGAGAGAGTAGGTAAACATTACGGACACCGCTTTGTGCACGGAAGCTTTTGGAGGGCTCTCCGTATATTCTTACACGCCCGAAAGAGTGTAAAGGAGCACAGATCAGTCAACTGAGTCGAATGCGCCTTGAAAATCCAGGAATACTTAATCTGCGGGTCGTTTGTACGCCTGGCATAATTTTAGTACCTGAGGGAATGTGACGATTTGGATAACGCACTCCCATTCCAGGTCGGAATCCCACTTGATGCGCTCGAGTCAGTGTTTTACGAGCTACCATAAGGCGACGAAGCACTAGCGACGCCAACAGTCTCGTTGCGACGCCAACCAATCATGTTGTCCAAAGGTCAGCTATGATTAGCTGACAGCTTCAGTGTCACCTGACCAAAGAGCCCATGGTTTCGTGCATAAGACCGTTTCAGTTATTGACAGTATCTGTTTTAATCAGTATTGAGCAAATGTCAGCCAAACAACTTTTTCGGTTTCTTGCACAGTAGTAAATACAGCGGATTTGTTCAACCTTCATCATCGATGATCTGGCAATAGTCAGGAGGGAACTTATACTGTATCCGTTACTTCGCCGTCAAGTTACACGACTAGTAGAACAAACAAAGAGCTGCAACACTCAGAAATAGCTGAAAAAAGGCGTTGAGTTTGAAGGT
>SJOL01007557.1:105180-136505 GCA_004794785.1 Opisthorchis felineus
CTGCATGACCAACAGCAAGATCTGGGTGCAAAGCGCATGCCAAAGGACGGGATGATTTTGTCGGTTAGTACAGAAACGCCTGCACCTTCTCCTCTTCGAAGACGAGAACGATGTCGTCTGCATATTTCAGATCATGAAGATTTTCGTTCATTGGCTATTTGAACACCAGGGTTGTTGAGACCTTCCAGCGTTCGTCTCATTATTTCATTGATCACGAAATTAAATGCGAATGGAGAGAGTAGGTAAACATTACGGACACCGCTTTGTGCACGGAAGCTTTTGGAGGGCTCTCCGTATATTCTTACACGCCCGAAAGAGTGTAAAGGAGCACAGATCAGTCAACTGAGTCGAATGCGCCTTGAAAATCCAGGAATACTTAATCTGCGGGTCGTTTGTACGCCTGGCATAATTTTAGTACCTGAGGGAATGTGAAGATTTGGATAACGCACTCCCATTCCAGGTCGGAATCCCACTTGATGCGCTCGAGTCAGTGTTTTACGAGCTACCATAAGGCGACGAAGCACTAGCGACGCCAACAGTCTCGTTGCGACGCCAACCAATCATGTTGTCCAAAGGTCAGCTATGATTAGCTGACAGCTTCAGTGTCACCTGACCAAAGAGCCCATGGTTTCGTGCATAAGACCGTTTCAGTTATTGACAGTATCTGTTTTAATCAGTATTGAGCAAATGTCAGCCAAACAACTTTTTCGGTTTCTTGCACAGTAGTAAATACAGCGGATTTTTTCAACCTTCATCATCGATGATCTGGCAATAGTCAGGAGGGAACTTATACTGTATCCGTTACTTCGCCGTCAAGTTACACGACTAGTAGAACAAACAAAGAGCTGCAACACTCAGAAATAGCTGAAAAAAGGCGTTGAGTTTGAAGGTGCTTGGTTGTTGCGTGTTCATGGAATGACATAGAATCTACTCAATCAGATCGGCCTTGACTGGTCACTAGTCTTTTGAGTGGACATTCTGGTCTGTTGGCCGACTTGTCTTCTGTCTGGTGGATATTCGCGTGGCCTTGAAACTTGACCTCTCCGGTCTTCTGCCGTGATCTTTGTTCGTTTGCCTCCACAGTGATTCTGGTTTATCGGTCTGTTGGTTTTATGGATGAGGCTGAGTCCGTGTTACCATTGAGTTAGAAATCTCTCGCTCGTAGCGGTGCGCTGACAGGTTTCATTCTGATATGCCGGTTGATGGAATGCATCAATCCACGCACGTGCCACAACCAAACACATTCAACCTCAACGCATTTCCGCTCCCAGTGCACAGACGGTCACCGATGAATCGTTTGCAGCCAATTTGCTCAAGTCAGAGTGTAAACCAACGGCCATTACCACAAAGGGAGCTGTCAACATTATCCTCCACTGCATGAAAAGGACACCCCTTACTAGATAATCTGGGCAAGTTAACCTCAAATACCTATGAAAATGAACCGCTCCAGACTGATATGAGTGGTGTTCAACTGGTGCACTCCATGTGACTCACTTGCATACGAATAAAGAGTTTCTGTTTGGAGGAAAATAAAATTAATGGGTGAATTATTCCAACAGCGGAGATGAGAAGAGGAGGGAGGCTCGCAGCAATTACTGATAGCAGTTACATGGGCTGCCGAAGAGTTTTCAGCAAACTTATGAATAGTGTAGTATGTCTTTGTAATGTATTGCGATGTCTCGAATATTGTACCTCAAATATCGACCTCCTGGCTGGTAGTTTGAACGTTTAACCTTTCAGCGACATTGGACTGATCAGCATTGTTTAAATCACACTTAGATAGCAGGTAGCGCCGCTCATCCTTCAATCGCCGAATACACACCACGTGGTCACATGTCGACTGGTTCCTCGAGTAACTATTCCCCTTTCTCTCGTGCAACTTTCCAAGAGAGCACTAAGTTGGTGTACGCGAGCTCTAAATCGCTCGACAATCTATGCCGCAGTTCATCTGATACAGAATCTGCTCTCGTGTAACTACATAGGGCATTTATGCACAGTGAGTTGACGAACAGTCCAAATCAGTGCTCGGCGTTAGAGTTGGTTGAATTCACTTAGGGTATGCTCATATTGTCGATGAGACAAGAAGAACTACACGTGCAAAAGGAACAAATCTAAATCCAGCGCAGATTCAGCAAATCGATTTGCCAAGTGTCTGCGAATGGCTCCTTCGCGTTGCGCTAGTAACTCGTCCACAATAGGCTTTTCCATGAAGACCTAGACAGCTGAACAGCGTTGTCCCTTGTCCAACTCGTTCTGCTGTCACCAGAAGCCAATCCGGATAGAACCTCTTCGATTTCATCGGAAATGCTTACTTCTGAGCGAAATTTACCCCTTTTTGGGACTGACAATAGTTAAAATTGAATCAGGTGTTACTCCCGTTAATTTTTCTGTAGTTACAAACTGTAAGCTAATGAGAACCTGCATTTGTGTTCATGTCCATCTGAATATGCTGTAGTCGGAACCCGTTAAGAGGGAATAATTCAAGCGAAGCAAACAATCGACCGTACACAGGAGAAACAGCTGATAATTTTTCAAATTGAGCAGTCCCCATTATACATTGATTCTGCATCATGGGTCTTATTTTAAGAATTGATTAGGACCGAGTGTAGTCTCTTTTCATATCAAGATTTTTGCCCTAAAGGCATCTTCTCCAAAGTGGAATAACAGAACGGACACAGTACGCTCTTTTCTAATCCTTTTCTGGTACCACGCCTTCGATCCAAAATGTAGTGATTTTCGAAGGAACAAGGACATTTCTAAAAAAACACTGAGTTCTGTCGAATCATTTTGGAAAGTTTTATACTTACCACGGCCCTTCTGTATTCACCCTACAAGCGGGGATAACAAACGAACAGGAAAACAGTTTGGTCTTATTTTCACCTTGGGCACTACTCAGCCTTAATTTAAAAGGCAAATGTACAACCAGTTCACCTTTATATCTGTTAACTTCTAATTTTTGGTTTCCAAACTTCGGGAGGGCTGTCCCAAACAAAATATCTTCGGGGTAAATTTTTATCTCAGTATAAGATCCATTTCGAGACTTGAGGGCAATTTTTTGTCATTGCAAAAAAAACACCTGAAATTTAGATTGCTTTAAATACATTCCGCGCACTCTTCGGATTTTGTCATAATATCTCAATGTTGTTTAGTTGGTCGTACAAGGACTAGGTAATTCTAATTGTAGGTCTAACCTCCGTCGAGAAATGAAACAGAGCAACGTTCGATTATTGATTGATTTGTCACCTGCCAACAGAGTCCTACAATCGACATACACCTATCTTACAGCAAGTGATCTTTATAGCAGTAACGAAGAGATTCCGGAACACTGGGGCACATGGCTATTTGTCTCGTTGTACCTAGCAAAAATGAACTTGTATAAATTAACTGGTTGAAATGACTGCAAGTGATCAAAGCTGACCACATACCCGGTCAACAAATATTTGCAGTGAAAGCTTCAAGTTATATTATTCCATTCATATCAATAAATCAGGCGTTGTATTGATTTGAAATTGTAAAGCTACATCAAAAATGCGAAACATAATCGGGCCGTAAGCAAAACCGGTGTAAACTTGTCCACACACTGTCTGACAAACCAGGAGTCACTTCTTCCGTGATTCGGAGAAATTAATCGGAAATATAAGAATGCTAACAAACATACTTTAGACCCATCAATTTGGACACTGTGCACAGTTTTTCACAATAAATTTAAGTGACTGAGACGCACGTCGTTGGCATTCAAAACAAATTATGGTAAGTTAAATTTATAGTAGACTTAAAATAATGGAATTAACGAAGCGCGCGCCAACAAGTAGTGGCATTCTGGATGTAGACGCAATCGAATTTTGTTAACAAATCGAAATTTCACGATGTCCAAAATTAGTGCCAGTAGTGGGTTTCCCAGAAAATATTCTAGAACAGTTTGTCTGAGGTTACCGAAACGCGTTAGGTTTACCGCTGTCACAGTCTTCATTAGAAAGTTTCTCCCAAACTTCCGGAACGCTCTAACCCCCTTATGACATACTCAGGTATCCGTGACAGTGAAATTCAGTGGGCTTGTGTCTTACTGGTCCATAGATGCCGCATTTCTTCAGTAAATTTATAAAACCTACACCCTATTTGCATTCTGTTATGAAAAAGTGATCAACAAACAGCTTCGTCCTACTTACGGCTTGCTGGTGGCAAGGCGAGAATTTGCGCTGTACGCGGAAAGCTGGGGATATACAGGAGTACGGATCGTTTAGATCCGCATTTCAAGGGCTTTCATTGTGACAAGACTGCTTTGAACTAACCAACTGTACCTTTCCTCCAGGAAATATGTATCATCTGTCCATCTGCGCTGTCCCCTTCGCCTCAGAATTTCAAACAAAGGTGGTCAGTTTGGTCATTCTGCTGGTTGGCGCCATCGTTTAGAAAGGTTGAAATGTGCGGCAAATCGGTCCTACTAAAAAATAAGCTGACTTCCCACTATTATTAGGACCGCGGAACACATTCTCATGAAGCTTAGGATGCGAATCTACAGTGGGTCCAATCATTCAAATCGGAATGGCTAATACACAAAATAGAGTGTGGCATACTGGTTAACAGTTTGGTTGAAAGACACTTGGTCCCTTTCGCGCAAATGCCTAAAGAACTGACAATAGTATTCGATAACCAAGGGCTTACTGGTGCCGTGGAGACTTGTCTGGCCTTTGATTTTATGCTTTTGAACGTAGTGTCACAGTCCAGCACCATTCCCCTTCATCTCAGCCATCATTATCATCATTGCCGGTAATATTATTATCGTTATTTTTATCGACATTACCAACTTTTCACTCTTCATTGCCACCAACAAGGACACCGAAGTTATCTTCTTTGTCAGCAATGTTTACAATGTCAGCTGACAAGAAATGTGGTTAAATTTGACTGTATCGGGTTGTATTGGGGCGTATTTTTCACAGACTGATACCTATCGGCTGGACGATGAAATATATATAAATTAGATATTGTCATCAATATCCGAACAGACAGAGAGGAGAATTCATCAAATGTTCCTTGCTTTGTCCAAAGACACCCTCATTCAGGTGTCCACTTTGGTTGTTTCGCTTATCAAACGCTTCCAATATATGGATTTGAAAGCAGAGGGATCGTCAGAACGTTCTCCTCGCTAAGCATAGTAGCAGATGCTGGTAATCTACCATTCTGGTGTCTAATGAGTGATCGAAATTGAGTGAGTGTAGTACAAATCAATATCGAAGCGTAAATGCTAGACATTCGAAAGAAGATTGTCGACACGTGATTGGACGGCCCACTGCGGCGTGATGCTTTACGCGTGTGTAGTCACGTGCCTGTCTGATTTCTGATAAGTGCTCGGGTACGTGGCGTTGTCCAGCTTGAATGAGACTCATCACATGCAGATGCAAGGGCACTTAGCACTAAAGCTGCTCCTTTAATGTCGTGGAACATTAGATTTAGATTGGCTGATTGATTTTGAGCGAGCATGGAATGTGCAAGTTGGTCGGAGGTACACGTTGGTCAGTGAGCCGCCACATATAAAAGAATATCCAGTCTCAGGGTATTTTTTCTCGTTATTGATGACATGAATCCAACTAGGATCAATAAAGCCTATCAAGAACATTCAGCCGCTTGTCTAGAGACACAAACCCACTCAGATACATACAAAAACTCCTCAAGATGGCAACAGTAGGATATAGAACTAGGTAAATGACACCCATGATCTCAACAATGAACTGGATCCTTGAAGAGAGGTTATTATCATTTTCAGCTCCGCAAATGACAGAAAAACCGCTTTACTGGAGAAAAAACATCAACTTACTATATATTTCACTCGATTAGCCTATAAATATTAGTAACGGTATTCAGGATTGTCTGGTGCATCGCCAGCTGTGCGAAGTGAAGGTATGCAAGCACATTGAGATGTTCGTCTCCCTCAAATCAACCAATAAAGGCTCAAAACGGGCTTCAGCGTACTTCAATGAGAGATCACCTTTGAACAATAAGATCACTGAATTTGACTGACTTAAGGTTTACTACGTTGTTCTATTCGCATTAATCCTAGCGAAGGAAGGAAGTCGCGGAGAACTCGGTTCACTTTACTTATGAAGGAGGTGATCTTCATAGGAGATTACATCGTTATCCATCAGCCGTGTACCGATTAGTGCATAACTGTAAAATCTGTGAAGGTACGCAAGGATTATCCATCAAAATATCCAGGTCCTTTCGGTTGAACATATCTGGCGGTTTTGGTATAATACCAACTGAAACTTTTGGGCTGCTCCATGAGCTGAAAAATGTCAGTGAACATCATTTGTGGGCCATCGCTTTCGAATATTAGAATTTTCGGAAGCTTCACGTGCGGTCAAACAAAGAAACACATCACATAGACGAAATAAATCCAGTCTAAATGTCGTTGGAAAGTCAAATGACAGCAGGCTTTGTCAAAGCAGTTAAATGAGATGGCACAGTACCCCCGGTCAAGACACGTTCTTAGTAAAAGACCACTTTCAGGAATAATCACCAGCAATTTCGTAGACAATTTCCGCAAGATTTCCTTTTCTTCGTGAGGAAACTTTGACCTATATCGGAAACGTACGAGTTAGCTCATCGAGGGTTACTTTCACTTTAAAATAAAGGCCACTGACTGGATCGTCTATCATGAGTCGCATAAAAGAATCATGTTTTGCGAACTACGTAGCAACTAGGAACCGGGATATTTAGGATAACGCATATAATGTAATGGTGAACTATACTATTTTCCAAAACACAATTAATTCAGTTGGGAAATAACCCAGAAATTCTGAGCCAAAAACATACCTTAGTATCTGGTAGGTTTTCAGCCCCTGGAGAGTGTTTATGGTGATAACCACTTATGACAAAACGTTCACGTGCTACCGACTGTTGATAATGGAAGATACCAAGAATCTTACACCAGCCCTGCTATACCTAAGCATTGAGCCGAGTTAAGACAATATGTACCTGTCCAGGTTCGATATCAACGAGTGAAAGAATTGGTTTCAAAATACTTTTCATGAGCAGGTGAGAGCAGTTGTCCCTTTTCCGACAGAAGCGCTTAAAGTGTCACAAAATGTTTCTTGTGGTGGTTTTATTTATTTCTTAGTACACTGCTCTAACAGGGTCTTTTGATGAGGTAATTGTTTTGCATTGGAGTGTATCCAAGACCATGTTGTGGAATACAGTCCAGAAGCACTTTCTAGGAACAATCTGAATTCACAACGGAAAATGAAAAGTGCTTTTCGATGATTTTTTTTGGCTATTTTACTTCGCGGTTTTCTTGTCAGATTCTGTGCGTCTTTGTCAATAGTCGGTGTTGCTTTCACAAATGGGGACAATGTGGTCGGTTTGGAAGATGTGATGGAATCCAGCAGAGAATAACGAATGCCAGTCATGAATTCTACTGAGCTCCCCGGTCAGATTGAGCAGCTTGATTTGAAGGTCACTTAAAGGTTTGTGAAAAAATCACGAGCTTGTATACCTCCTTTTTTGGAAATCACTTTACCTCGTTGAGGACGACAGCCGTGTTGTTGAACGTGCTTTTGACTGTGATGATCACGGAGACGATGATGAGGACGATGATGATGAGAAGCATGGGTATCAACACGGAGTTTATTGCTAGTGGATTATCACTCACCTGATAAATTGGAAGTGTCCGCTGGTAATGGACCGATATGAGGATAGCTTTATTCCGTGGAAAGTTCTCTTGGTAAAATGAACACCTGGCTTATGCAGTAATCAAAGTTTAGAAATCTGTCTTGGAAATTCGAACGTGCATGCCAACTATTCGGAGCAGGGGTGGAACGTATGGGAAGATACTGTTCGAATTGGAGTTGTTTGATTAGTTGATGGGTAAAAAGTTTGAAACACTACCGATGTCACTTTGCAACCAAGTCCACATTATTTGTCCATGATTGTTTAGCTTAGGATGGCGCTACGTCTCAAATGGGTAATACCACGTGAGTGGCAGCCCACGCGTTCAGCAAGAAATGTGAGCCAGAAATCGGTGAGCGGACTACACTGATCAATTTTTATCCTCGGTTGCAGAGATGAGCAGGCATTTCGAGGCTAATTTAGAGAAACGAAATAGTGCTGAAACTGCGACGGTGTAGAATCATATGGTAGACAAAAATAACTAAAGAGCAAAATGGCCAGAGCTCTCTTATGAAAACAACTCAGGTTTGGCCACGTAACTTTGGCACCTGTACAATCGAGGGTTGAGATCCTTGGTGGCAATAATGTGTGTGAGCAAAGCATATGCTCTAGCTTGGGGATAAAAACAACCCTGAAAATTTTAAAGGGACGTACAATGTTACTAATGCTTAGCAAGTTGCTGGTTCTCACATTTTTTAGGCAGTCGGAAGCAGATCTCTCTAACTATTTTGAGGCATAGTCACCGATTCCTGTTTCATAAAGTCTTGTCAACCATCTTTCCGTCTCTTTGTGCAACACTTGCGCATAAAATAGCAGGTTTTAAAGTTCTTCGGTGACATGAATATCAGTGAACGAGATATGTTGAGGATGTAAATAAAAGTTCACTGCCCTGGAGCTTAAATCTTACGATGCAATTCACCTTTTACAACTCCAGCAACTTAACAGAGTCGCTGACGACGTACATTGCGCTCTTGCGAGACCTTATGCTTATTTATGCAAAAGAATACCGAGCAGTTTTGGCAGAAACATTCATTTGAAATGTGCAGGAGCAGGGTTCACATCCCTTGCCCCAGCCCTCGGTGAACAAACTAAACGAAATTCTACGGGGTTTTCGGTCATTGGAAGATGGTCGTATAGTCATTGGAAAATTATTACGATGCTCGCGATAGGCCCGATAAAAACAAAGGCTTAAGAAAGGGATCTTGCTAGAGAGTTTAGTACAATATACACGGTGTTTCATTCCAATTCAATGGAAGCTTGGCCTCGCCCGATGTGGTATATCCGGTGTACCTTTTCTCACCACTATCCACAGATAATTTAAGAGTGTCGACGTCGACAGCAAGACTTTATTCAACACCTTTCCTGAACAGTGCTAAAACGTGAGGTCGAATGGGAAACTTTTCGTTTTAGAAAAAATTTCAGCGTAATTTGAACAACACTCCCCTTCTAACCAAAAAACCACTCTTTTTAAGAAAATGCACCTTAAAGCTTAAACTTGGGCAAAAACAACGTCATCCGTGAATGATGCCAGAAGAAAGGGATATACACAACAAATGTCAGCTTACGTTGCATTCGACAGTCTTTTGCTAAAAAGTTTTATTCAGCAAGGTTGTAGTAAGTTCAGCATTGAGTTCAAAAAAATCGGTGACAAAATCCGGAAATTCAGCCACTTTTCGATTAGAAATTCGAGTAAATGTCTTCGTTGCATAGCTCTAACACCAGTTCCACTATCATTGAATAGAGTTTTAAAATTTGTTGCTTAATTTTTAAAATTTGTCTAGGAGAAAATCGGTTTATCTGTTAGCTGTTAGGCCATCTGCCATGTGGAATCTGGGACTTCAAAAACCGGATTCAGGATCTTTGAAGAGATTGTTTATTGTCCTGATGTAACCATGCTGGTTACTGACAAAACATACGAGTAGTGTCTGATCAAGTTTCAAAGTGAAATCGCCGGACCTGTAAGAAAGTTTATATGGAAATTACTGAACCGCTTTGTAGAGTTCGCTCATCATTGACTAATATTCAAGCGACGCCAACGAAAGTTCAAGAAGACAGCTGAAAATGTTCAGCTTCCGAAAGCTGTGCAAAAGGGGTTCTTCACTTCCCTGTCTGATGGCTTTTAGTGCTTAGTACGTATTGTTGGATAAGCAACTATTCAATCAAAGGCACTCTGTCTTTCACCGGTATGTTTCCGTAGGGGACGGTTTCTTTAAAACAAACCCCTGTCAATTTTTTATGGACCAGTTAGCTACTCTACACATTCTCTGTTCTCTAATCAAATCCCTTTTTCATGCCATAAATCCCACCCATATTACTCAACTGCTCACCAGGGACTTTTTCTGGACCGCCAACAGCCATCAGAAATTGCAGCGGACAGCTTTCCTCTTCCGGAGATACGGTCTCTGAATTCCTCATGGACATCCAGATAGATCGACATGACCAATTATTTTCATTCTTCCCGACACGATCCTCCACGAATCTCCTTACTACCCAAATGCTTAGCAACAAAGCACTCTTCCCCTGTGTCCCTTGAGGAGCACTGGCATACATCTGAACACCAGCAGACTTGCATTGTTTGGCTGGACTCAGGACTTCGCTTAAAGGTCAATGGAAGATCAACCTTTCTTCGTTTTGTATTTTTTGCCATTCACGATAAATCGATTTGGTAATTCTTTGAGAGTTGGCACTTCAAATTCAAGTGGCCACTTGTTAGGGTGTTCATAAATTCAATATTTCTAATAACACTTTGTGTTCAATATATATCGTGATGAAAAGAGACAATATACTGCAGATTGGTGTTAATCAGTCAAGAAAACCTGAAGTCGATCACGTTAGATGAATTGAATTCCTCAGTTTTACTCCTGTGAGTTGAGCCTAGTAAGGCAAATCAGGGCGAAAATTTTGGCCATATTAAAAAGGATGCCGCTCCAAAAGGGCTAGTTAGGGAGAAAAGTTAAATGTGATAATCAAACATTGTGAACTGCCCCAAATTACAAATTAATTTTTAGTTTCGTCAACTTACTCAACAGAATCCAGCCGAGTTACTCATTTGCGATGTTCTTAGCTAACTGAATGTGTTGTATAAATGTTGCTTTGTGTCTTAGCTGATAAGAAAATCGAGATATCAGTGTGCTTGTCTGACCGAACATACTACTCATAAGGTTGCTGAAAACCCTTCGACAACCCACTACCGGTTTCATTCTTGTTGGGGCCGGTTTATGACAAGAGGCAAAACCGGCCATGAGCTGTGGAGTAGTTTTGAGTAATCTTATCAGTAGTATGTTTCACCAGGAAAAATAGAGGAATCATGCATGTTTTGGGAGAAATCAGGCTTTTCTTAGAGGACATTTAAAGACAAGGTGGCAGCAAATACAGTCTAAGTATTTTCCAATCACCGACGAACTCACTTTGAGGTAACCCAGTTTCTTCTAAAACAGTTGACAAAACTGAATGTACTAGAAGTTTTACCTGTACTTCTAACTAGTGGAAAAGTGACGATCTCACAACAGACCTGATATTAAAATTCCAATACACTTTTTTGGAACAAAAATAAAACTATCTACAAAGTGAAAGGAGTCCACAATCTCGAATTACAAAATGCAACAAACGTAAGTGGACGTGCAAGCATTTTGTCAAAGTCTGTGGGCGATACTACTTTAAGTTTAGACATCGGGTTTTCCCATATTTGTGCGATGGTCAGATTTTCAACAGAAGAAACTCCCATTCACGTTTCCAAGCTAACCTTCACGTGAAATTTGTAAGTGTTTGAATCTGAGATAGGGAACTAGGGCCAAAAATTCGCACTCGAAAAACCTTTTCAAGTTTGGCAAAATTGTCCCCAAGATGAGCCCGTCTTCCGTACAAATGCCTCCAAAGAAAAACTGAATTCCGACAGTCCTTGGGGGTCGGCATCACTCCAAATCCACTGAGCCAGGGTGGGATACGTAAAAGGTTCTTGGATCTTATAGAGACCGCTTTCTGACCAAACACATAGTAGTCTCTCTCCTAAGATGTACGCAGTACAAATCAAAAGGAATCTCGTAATCCTTCCTCAAAATTTTCGCTCGTTTCCTTAAGCCTACTGATGTTTACCAACCTTCAAATTTCTCCAGTACGTGACGACTAATCGAGCCATTTCCAAAAGTCCTTTGGAACTAATTAGGCCCCCGAGTTCCGCCATACGTAGCTGGAGATTATATTCTCATTACTACAGCCAGCTCTGTTCATCTTGCCAATACTAAAATTCTAAGCAGTGCATGATCAACAAATTGTAGATAATACATGAGATCTAATCACACTACTTATCAGCTGCTCGTAGCTAAACGGTTAAGTGTTCAGCCAATGGAAGGAAGCCGCGGGTTCAAGATTCTCTAGGTTTCTAGAGCTCAGCACTGCTGGTGATCTCCAACAAGGATGAAGCAGCCGTACGGTGCTTCTTGGCCTTTCAACACTGATTGGGTTCACTGACAGGACGAAATCTCCACTGAAAATCGCCAAGTCTCTTCAAATTACCATCACACACTAAATACCGCCGAAATATCCCGGCTTACTGCCATACCGAATTATTGCGAAATATACTGATTTGCAACTTAAGTTGGGTTTAACGGGAGGTTCAACTGCAATTCAGCTGAATCACTTGTTGATGCACGAAGACATCCCCCTGATTCACTTGAAACGATATTCGAGTGTGTGTGTGTCAGTGTGTTTCTTGTTACAGCACACCACTGATAAGTTTGATGATAAGTTTGAACAGGTCAATGCAGTTCCCAATCATTTTGTTCTTTCGAATATCGTACCGACCGAAGCAACTTTTATGCAGTACACCCAGCTGGGATTCGGGTGATTCTCCTGTTGACACAAACCCTGCTTACAAATGAGTGTGTGTCGGCAATTAAACAGTATTTGATGTTCAATGAGGACCTAAGGGCGAGGAAACCTCAAGAACTGTGCTCACCTGATGAGCTGCTAGAAGGGCGAACGTGGTCCTATCCAGAAACATCATGAGTCGTGTGTGCATCCAAATTACGGTCTGGTACACCACCACAGAGCTACCTAAACTGCGTGACACATCTTGCTTCACAAATACTCGTGCACAGACGTATTCCAAAAACAGTCACGTACCCACGAATCGGGTTTACTGTTTCCTTCTGACTGGCTAGTTCAAATCACCTACCCTCTTTCAGGTTGTGTAAACATACGGTAATTCCCCCCGCTTAGGCTACGGGCCACTGACAATACATGAGACGAATGACCCACTAGACAAGCATATTATTTGGCGATGGTTAACCGTCTGGATCCGACTCTTGGCGTTGCTTCTTTTGACCCGCTGATACTGGCAACCAGAAGTGAAACCATTTCTTGTTACTTGCCTTTAACAAGAGACCCATTGAATAAAACCAGTAAGTCCTAAGCCTGGCCTGAACTTAGACAGGGTGTTATCTTGTGGAAAATCGTAAATGATACATTTACATAGAAACTAGTGAACAATTTGATCAACTGATTATCATTTGTGGGTAAACTTTTGGAGGTTTGAGTGGCAGGATACCGAGACAACTCGCATGCCGAACCATATGGGGAGGAAAATCGATATGGTATGGAATATCGGAGAATTTCACTGAGCCCTCTGTTACAGGAATTCTAATTAGCGTGTGAAATCCCCTTCGTAAGAAATTCCTCACATTACAGGATGATTTCAACAAGTTCATGGGGGAAGCACTTTACGTCTTTTATCATACCGGCTGGCTTATTATTATCGGTATCCAATTACAGCGAACACAGTCGAACCTACCGAATAATGCTGTCACTGGTTCCAACTCACTGTTATGTTCGCCCATTCCGCCTTTCGGGAATAAAGCAAAAAATGACACACAGTTGACTGAAGGTTTTCCAATGGATACGATTGGAAGGAACCGAGCAAATTATTGCTTAGACAAAAGAAAACAGCACGCGGGTCACTAGTGGAACTGAAGAGGATTTTTTAAGTGCAGCATGGATAAGTTGAGCATGATTTCGGAGTGACTGTTACTACAATAAATCTATAACAATACCCTGGCAGACGAACAAGGTAACGGAAGAAGTACCGTTTTCAACATTTCAGCCTTGTTTGAAGTTTTTGCAAAAAAATTTGATTTGGAACAGGAAACTAAATTTCCGCACCCAATTATTTCTCCTAGATCGTCGCCCAGATCCAAGAAGTCTCGCACGTTCACCAGAACGATAGAAATTTTAGTAATTTCCGGAGTCTTTTGGAAATTCTCCGGAGGATTAGTAACCATCGAAGGACAAATAAGATTCCACTTGGTACGTGGCGATTTACTGCGACGTTTCTGTCCTCAAACAAAAAGCATTGGGAATCTTCGAATCTCCTTTAAATGCACTTCTCGCCGTAGTTTTAACCGTTTGGTAAAAATGCTGTTATGTATTAGAAAAATCCAGCGATTTTTACTGCACTAGAAGTGCCAAAGTATTTTAGATGAACAGGGAGCCTAGATGTGCTGCTGTTTTGAGGAGCCACAATGACAAATTGAAGAGGGAGTTCGGTAGCGGCTGTTGAGTGTGAAAGGTCTTCAAAGGCTCTCTGTACCTGACCATAGGTGCCTCAGAAGCATTGCGTAAGTCTAGTAGGACTCAGACTAGTAATGCTGCGATAAAATTGTCCCAGAAAAAGCACATTTGTAAGTGATCCCAGGAAGGACCATTAAGAGATGCGGTAAGACGTCAGCCTAAAAGAAACTCTCCTTGAGCTGAAGAAATATAAATGACCTTCTGCGTGCTTTTAGGATAGATATGGTTAATCATCCACCTTGAATTGAAGTCAAAGAGCACTCCGGAATTGAACGCAGTATGCCCGGAAGCCAGCCGCTCTTACTAACCGAATATCACGTCAGTTGGATGGATGTCACGTGCGGGCTACGGACCAAACGAAGGCATGTCCTGGTTGGTCAGAGAGTCAGCGAATCTGGATCAAGCATCTACGCTTCTTGCCTCCGCACGAAGATCCTAGCGCCACCTTGTGGAACATTCTGTGAAGAACCTATAAATACAGTTGTAATAATCCTCCTTTTTCTCCATAACTAGCTGTCTCAAGCTACCCTGCCTTCTGATGTGCCATAGTGGGCGCAGCAGGAAGCCAAGGACCGACATAGAAGTTGCAGCACGACGGGCAAGACACGAACCAACTGCCCATCGGAGCATAGCAGAAGGCACCGGCAGCAGCATGGCCTCGTAAGTGGAAGTATCCCAAATGTGCGCGCTGGTCATGGATATTAGATGGGTATAATTTAGCATATGTTGAATTAAAACTCGTTTGAAGCCACTAGTGAAGTTCTGTTATCTTTGCGGACTGAACGAACTTTACAGTGGATGAAACGAATCCATCGAGGTACTGATAAAATGACATCCGCTCACAAAAAAGCCCACTTTCATTTGGAGATTTATGCTTGCTTGCCGTTCCTTCTCAGCCTGCTTAGAAGGGAGCTGGCATCGTCCGAACCTTGGCACTACTCTACTGAAGTGGTCAGCATACAACCAGGACGCAACTGTATAACTGGATTGGTGGTTGTACCAAAAGAATAATTGGAAGAGTCTGTCACATCGCAGAATCATTGCAAAAGGGTCTCAGAGGGGAATGGCTGCTATCTCACATAAGAACACCACATAGCCCGAAGGCATTCTTGTCAATCTCACTCTCTCTCTCCTTCTCTCTGTGTGCCACTTTCTCTAGAAAATATTTCACTACACCCTGGGGCTGTTCTTCGAAGGCACACTTAATTCTCTCACAAAAGATTTTGTCAACTGACCAGCTAGGAAAGAAACTACCGTAAAAAAACAATAAAGTAAAAGTTGGTAGTTCAGCCGTGGTACACGTTTGGTGAATAATTGCCACGCAACTCATAGTGAGCAAGGGGTCGAGATGGAGCCAGTTTGCCCGGGTCAAAGCAGGGGTAATCGAGAAGCCAGGGTTAGGTTCAAAACAGGGACCTCCCGGTTAGCTGTTTCACCCTCTAACTGATGGGCTATCTCATGATACAGGAAGACATATGCGTTCCCATAATGTTGTTGCGGATTTAAGTAAAATTGCAAATCAGATATCACACCCAATCAAATGCTTCTCGTTTGTTTCTAGTCCATCCAAACCACCAAAGAAATGGACGCATATTGTTGAACGTTTTCAGATCACATTTCACGGTGCTCAGGCAAAATACAAAGGGTGGACAAAAAATGACATCTGAAGCACAGCCATACAGTGAGTCTCACCTTGAAATTGAGTACATCAAGCTGAAATGTAGAGTACAGGCTTCGAGGTAATCGTGACAAAAGGTAAAGGCTAATTGTTTCAAGCAAATGAAATGGAATGATATCGGGTGTCAACCTGTAGACAGTCGGTTTGCTCCCAGAAACACACGCTGATTTGGGACTAAGTCTGGTGAAGACCCGAAGCAATGATGGGGACTCGTACTCGACAAACCGGATCCGCAGCGGTATGTCATCCTGCATAAAAAACTGTGATTTGGTCGTTGGCTTGTTCGCTGAGCTGGGCAATTTGGTTGCAAACGTTTCATCACCAATCGAGGTGACATCATCAGTGCGTTATTGGGGAGCGTAGTGGTGCGTAGCGGTGGGTTGGTGGTTGTGCGAACAAGCGAACAGCGAACAAGCCAACGACCATCTACGCTACCTGAGCTACCAACATTTTCCTCTATAGAAAACTGTGATTTTACAAGGAACATGGAAAAAAAGAAGAAGGGATCTTACTACAGGTGGTTGGGAAACTCAAAATGACCGACGAAGATTCGTTTCATCCAATACACTACGTTGCAGCAAAAACCAATAAACTCCAGCAATCGACAAGTTCAATAGCCCAGGAATCCAATGAATAATGCAAAAGTGTCTGTATTGATACGATGCACCCATAAGGATGTTGAAAGTTCTCCGACAATCGTCCTAGCTGAAACCCGATGAGGACTTTGTGCACCGCATTTGAAGAATGTGACAAATCAGAGATCCAGCTTTCTTCCCCCTTTTCACCATATCAGCTTGAATACCCCCAGGTTTATTAATTAAATTGTTTCTAGTGTTAGTCATTATTTATACGATTACTTGTATCAAATGACTGTCGTTTGCAAAGTTTTTCTCTCGTCTCAGCGCGGATAATTTGGATCATCCACACCAAATCTAGGAAGCACTGTACTCAAGCTGCACACCATTTGAGATAACACCCCTGGCCCTATCCGGATACCAACTCCGACTACCTAATATGCGGGGATTGCGTGTGTACAGTTGAGATGAGATCAACGTAAATACTACTGATTTCCAATCAGTTATAAGCTAGTTAGAATTCATAAATAAATGTGCTCGTTTTGAATCTTATCCAGGTTATTTTTTAAGGTCTTCTCCGATCGTACGAGTCCTTGAACTTCGTAAAGCTGGGAATTTGTCACATACCTACTCTGTTCAATCGTTTGAAAATCCCCTATTTCCTGGAAGATGGTTCCACCATTAACTATGCTGGATGGGTGTGCTCGAAGTAAAAGTCTTCGTTGTGGTCGGCAAGTTCTGCTAATTTCGTGTGATCAGACTATATATGTGTTCACCCTTCTTGACATCCGTCGGTTGTACCGCACCAGCTTCAGAAGATGTCCAACCTGCATCATTTGTCGTCGCAAAATTGTGTGCTGTGTTAAGCTTTGTCACTGGTTCATGGACTTAGCTCCAATCTGATGCGGTCTTGGTGCTTGCCCGGTTATTCGGTACGCTTCGCAGGTAGCAGCACATTACCCATCCAGGTAGTTCAGGAATGTTGCACCATACACAACAGTGGCGACGGGGATCATATTGAGCTAGTACGACAGAAAACAATAAATTCCCACGACGCAACTTAACCTGTTGCATCAGAGAAACAATTTCATTTCAGACTACTTGAAAACAAGTTCAGAGTATTCCAGTTACACCGCAGAAGGCCTGAAGTCCTCTATAAGTGCGGAATCAGATCTGGAGGAGAGAAGAACAACCAGCCTCCAGGAATCTGTTTGTCTACATATGCGAAAACAGAAAGGCCAAACATTCGTATCACAAACTCAAATGAAACTAAGTAATATTGTAGTACTACACAGTATGTTGCAAACAAACCTACCGATCGAAAATCATTTGGCAGGCTCGAACGAATTCAACAACTAGCACTGAATCACTGCTCGCGTAGTCAAGTGCTGTACCCACGTGTTACTGCTCAACATAGTGAACTGAAAAACAACCACAGAATTATTGGTTTTGGTCCCAAACTAGTCAAACTTCCAGGCGTTTCTTTTTATTGTGCAAAAGCCTTGAATTTATATGTGGATTGTGAGTTCTGGCCTTGCTCATCTCCAAGGATATACATCTACATTGAAGGGTTACTCTAATTTACTATATGTTACTATACTTTTGTTGTAATTTAATATAAGTTATCCTATTCCTAACGTACCAGTCCACTAAGTTCACGAGAGCGCATGCAGACATCTTTTTTACGTCTAGCGACTGTCCCACACCACTTTAAGAAGGTGACCCTACACGACGTGTACAGCCGGTTGTTGCGCTGTTTTGTTTGCACGCTGTGCTAAATTTTGTCAACATTCGACACTGACGTAATACAAAACACTGTTCCGGGGTTTCCTAGTTGTTTTCGCTCAACCTCCTGTCAGCGCTGCCATAGTCTCCTATCCGACTGAGGAACATTGCTTGCCTTCGTTGTATAAGGGCTACCGGTTTTCTTTAACAAGCTGGGAATATGGGTTGCAAACATAGGTGATTTTATCCACGTGTTGTGAGCTTTTATGCGTGGATGTTATGCGTGCCATTGTTCATGTAGGGTCTGATCATTCAGGTTGATCTTGACTTTTCATCAATGATCAGAGAAATCATTCCTGTTGGCTTGTTTTTCGACCTATCTTCTGGCCTCTACATATCACCGGTAGAAGCAGAAGTGAACAAAGACATGTTCAAAGCAAAGAAACAGGTAAATAATTTTTTTGACTTACCTCCAACTTCGCAAGTCTGTTCTGGAAAAAAACGAGAACATGTGACAATGTGTACCAATTATAATGTCGACATTCGTGCAGTAAAATTTACCACCAAATTCAAACTGAGTTTTCTTTCGCTGCTCTTATTTCGCTCAGTCGACGAGAAAGTTTATCGAGACGCGCCTGTCACAATTAGCCTTTCCATTTCCAAAAGCCCATTTAAACGTATGCATGGGGTTTATCAGCAATACCAACCTCCCGTTTGCCGAAATTGTACTCAATAGTCTGATTTACCAAGCAGTCGAATCCTCGTCATCCTTATTCCCTTGAAAGTTACCACTCGGTTTTGTCTTGTCGATAGTTGATTCCCACCGGAGTTACTTGTGAGTTTTTTAATGCAATCGCCACTGTGAGCGGGTTGCTGACATCGTCCACGCACCCAAAAATCTTCAGTTCACATCGACTGGAGAGAAAGGCAGACTGATCAGATCTTGAAATGCACGAATTAGTATCCTCATCTGAGAGAGCACCTATCCGGCAAGTGGGAGATCGGTGGCTGTATTCCACCCTGAAAGCTGACCTTTCCATTATGTTACTTGCACCTGAACATCACATTCTAGGGTTGTTAGATTCCTTTCCACTTCCTACCCATATTTAATGGACGAAATTTTGTGTAATACTTTGTACAAGCAATCTGTTCGTAACTCGTTCAAAACCAAGGGTTGCTGATCTGTCCACTGAATCGTGCGTTCTGTTGAAAAAATCAGGAAAATCGCACTGTAGCAAACCGTAGGTGCCTTTGGAAGTAAACGGAAATCCTGCCTAAGAGTACGGTCGTTTGCTTGTGTGGCTTCGGATCTGATTACAAGAAACGCTTACTGTTCTGGGGTTTGATGACAACAAATCGGCCGATATATTTTAGTGCAACTCAGAGCTTGACAGTCCGGTTATTTTCGAAACCATAAGTCGCTGTTAGGAGAGAGCATCTAAGGCGTTTTGTATTTAATGAGTTCACTTTGTCAACACAGTTGTAGGACGTTAAGTCTTTACTACAACTAATGAAGTGGGATCATCGGGCAAGCAATAAGGACACTTCAGATCAATGCATTTTGCCTCACATCGATGTTTTCAGCTACTTGAAGATTGTTCTAATGAATGAGTCTCATCTGAACCAAAGTTAACTACATGAGTTAACAAGCGCCTGTGTGCTTGATGGCCAGAGGAAGCGTGAGGAATTTGGTCCATGGTGCCTGTTTCACGTTTGATTTTTTAGGACAAGGGTGCTGGGTTTCACTACACTACATGGAAATATTACCTCTTTGGCAACTCGGTCACTCAGCGTTGGCGGAGGGTTGCGGTAAACGAGACATGCAATGAGGTGCGGTCTGTCGCTGGTTGCAATATATTCATTTGAACTCAACGGTTCGTCAGTACGGGACACTGAGAACGAGTCACTCCTTGTTAATTCTCAGACACATAGTGTGCCAGTCACATAAAATGTCACTATGTACCAACAGAAAAGCGCAACTTGGTGAGTTCCAGTGACAGACTCATAGTAACAGCGGAAACCTGATTGAAGAGACCTTCGAATACTTCCTTTAGGCTAGTGTCGTAAACACTGCCATTTCTGACAGACGTCCGATGGGGATTAAGACAAAATATCGAACTCATACAAGTCAAAATCTCCTGTAATATCTTCAATCAGCTGCTACGCGGTGAAGCGAAAAAGTTTTCCACAGAGTGTATCACTGGAAAAAGGACTGTGCTTGTATGTAAAGCACCAAAATAAAGTCAACCTCAATTTTTAGCTTCACTGGGCGTGTCTTTAGTTGAAGAGCAGGGGACGTTCCAGATGTACACAGACGATATTTCTAAGGAAGGAACCGTCGCTGAACGTAGTACATCAAAAACTTTATTGGAAACCAGCCGTTGAAGTCCTTAGAAAGCACATGTCTCTGTTTGATAATACAAAAAATCAACAAATTTATTCATTGGATCTTTGTGTGTAACCGTGACACGTAGGATTAGGATAAGTACATTTGGTGTTGCAAGGATGTACTGAAGTAGAGGTATTCCGCAATTGCGACACTGAGTTACCCCGGTGGGTGTCTGTTACTACCGCACTACACACTACTACCGCATACTACACCGGTGGGAGGTTTCCTTTCCTGAGTTGACTGCTTATAAGTTGCTGGCAGTATGAGTAGATTTTGAAAAGTTTAACCCAGCTTTCATCCCGTAACTGATGTCATTCTGTGCCGAAAAGCCAAGGGGTACTTAAGAGCTGGTTTATCGTGAGATTCGCGTTCAGGGTGACTTCTAATAAGGATAAAAATCCTTCAAGGCTTTTCGGCATAGATTTACTTCACTTTTGGGATGAAGGCACGGTTCAAGATTACTTACAGATTTCGCGCACAGCCGAGATTTTGAAAGCACACATGTGAATTTAGTCCTGCGAGCAAAGTCGGCCTATGCATCGTACAGCTGTTCCTCCTTACTTATGGTAAGCACCTCATAAATCTGTGGGCCGATTTGCTACCTCCGGTTATCAGACAAACACTGTATCCTTCAACAAGTTTCATAACGGGACTGACACGTTCGCCAAAGCTAGATGTTTAACTTGAGCCAGTCGTTTGTCCTTTTCGTAGAAGAACCGTCTTTAGGAGGTGGTCATCTAGTAAACACAAACGCTGGACAAGGAAATTCTGTTCTAAGTTCAGATGTAGCTTCTCCTTCTGGGCGGTCTTCTGGAGAGAAACACTGCATTAGGAGGTTGCTCGATCAAGTCAGATAGTCAGGTTTGAATTTTTCGTTAGAAACAATATCAACATTATTGGTTGCAATATGTGTAATTCAGAGAAAAGTTCTAGGCTCCAGAGGGTTTGTTCTGACAGTACAGCTTTTTTCTACCGGAGTAAAATGTAAGGAATCCGGGAGAATTTTGCCCACTAATATGACATTAGTGTAGCGCCAAAATGCTTTCCGGATATCCCATTTTCGTACAAGTGTCCAGATTTACAACTGCGTACCAATGAGTTGTCAAACAAGCGGGCCAAAATTTTGCTGCGTTTCGACAACTTACAGCAATCCGATCGATTAAATGAGTCAGGTGACACAGTAAGTCAACTATCGGGACGAACGATTTTGCGAGACATTCTCTTCAATAAATACATGCCCCTATAAGAAGATCACAAGGAGAACAAAATAGTGCTCTATCAAACCCAAACTCGACTAACCATTAGAATTATATCTTCCCTCTGAAAATTATATCATCGCAGTAAAACAACTCAGAGAGGGGCCTCGACGAAATCCCAAGCACATGTTCTGGCCAGGTTCAGGCGCAAAAACTGATCTTTATAGGAATAAAGCAGTATACTATAGTACTTTCACGCATTCGAGTAAGAAATCCCCAAAAAATAGCTCAATACTAGGTCCTGATGCGCAAAGGATGAATCAGTCGTATTCTTCTCGCTCTGCATGCACCTGGAGCAAACTTTGTAATTTGGCTGCAGGAATTTCACCATCCGGCCTGGAGAACTACTTGTGTACCACAGGCCCACGGTCTTTTCTTCGTGGGTTGTAGTTCAACAGAACATCAGATGACTTCGCAACTTCGGTTTCAACCCAGTCGTCTCCAAAAGCCCTGAGAAATTAAACATAATTTCCAACAGCATCGAAGGGGGTAGATGGAGTTGAGGTATACCGTTAACCCATCCCACGATACACCAAAACGGTTCGCAAGGTATTCCGAAGACTTTATTACGTTACCTCTGAGGATTATTTCAAGAGATATATTCTGACAACCTAAAGCAAAGCGTACACTATGTTCACATTGATTTCACGCCCTCAGACAACAGACTGGAAGGGTACAAACCATTTCCAGCGACCAGTACGATTTGTCATTTTCCGTCAAACTGTAGGTGTTGCATACAGTGCTTATCGTTCTGAGATCGCTTATTCTTACGTTGAAGTGATTTTTCCCAAGGCGTTTTGGGTGTAAACTGTGCCCAGTTGAAGAAGGAGCAGTGAAGGAATAAAAACTTGAAAACCATTGGTCACTATCTCACACCTGACAGTGAGATATTCAGCCAATGGAATTATGAGGAGAATCCTGGTTGTTTCTAGCAGTCTTGCAGTAAGAAATAAGCATGGAATGAACATACTCCTACTGAGCGACTGAAGATACTATGAGAATCAACATGCGTTTGCAACGTAAGTTGGCGTTAACGAAATTCACCTGACATCATATGAATGTGGTGAAAGAAAGTAGTCTTACGCTTCAGCTAGAACGAAGTTCAAGATATCGAAGTATGGCACTGCCCATGAGGTCGACAGTCCACTACTCTGCTTGGAGTCCATCAGCTAGGTCTGGTCCCCTCTATTCTTCGCTATCATATTTTTCGTACATGAACAACAAACTGAACGTATGTGGCAATAAATAATAGTTTGCAATATTGGTTGGCGTGATGAGTCAGTCAGCACGAGTTTTCAAACAACTCCACCAGTTATCCCTTACTTATCGCCATACACGTTAAAATTCGCATTAAGTAGGTCTGCCTGGTGAGGCTTAAGAACGGCAGAACCGGTAGCGGGCCGTCGAGAGTTTTCATTGACCTGAAGAGTAGTAATGAGACCCACTTGGGCATAAAGTATTGCTCCAACTGAAACAATTATAACATAAGCCTAGTGGGGAGTCGGGGACTAGGGCCACCTGATGAGTCTCAAATGAGAGTCCGGGGGCTATTCAACCAAGCAAATAGCGGGCTATGAAAAACCGAGGTACTGTTTGAACTTCGTGGTTATCAGAATACAATCTCTTCTTTTAAGGAATAAGGAAGAACCATTTTAAAGACCCATTCACAGTCTCACAGTTTGGGAGCCTGATTTCGCAATGCCTACAACCAAAGTGATTTGAATATGGTGTGAGAAAGTCTTTGTTAGTAGTGTCGGTTGTGCGAGGCCAGTAACTATTGGTACTGGCGTATTAATTAGCCGGGCCGAAAGTTTTACATACAGAGCTTTTCATCACACGTGAGAATGTCCTACTCGAACAGCATACAAAAAGCGTGCCGAAAGGTATACTATATCTCACATTAAAAGGTGACAGGCTTGTTGTCATGTCGCTTGAAGATCGAAGGTAATTGATTGACCTGAATTTGTGCAAGCTAGCGGACAACATCACTGCCACCGCCACACTGATACTGATCAAACTGAGCAGGCCGAGTACTGAATTATCTAGAAAAAATAGTTGTTGCGATCGATACCAACTGACTAATCAAACATGTTCTACTGTAGGATAGACCATAGACAAAACGCCACTTTCAGTCGGTTTGGCTCACGTTTCGTTTGTTCACGGTGGTTGTCTGAAAGTTCCAAAGGGGTGAGACGATCATTTCTGTTTAGGGCGAACAGCGGGCAACTGTGTATACATTCTAGGTTAACTCAATGCGCACTGACGTAACAGTCTGCCAAGCGGTAGCATGTCATAGTGACTGATAAAACAAGCGGACCGTACGAATCTATATTAGTATTTTGAAACGTAATTTCCTGTTAGCAATCCATGCTCATATTATCGCCGTCATCATAGTCAGTATTATCGCCAACTGTTGGGACAATGTCGAGTGCCAATTCTTCACTGTCGCGCAAAACAATGTCATTTCACAGCCCTGTCTTGTATCATCCTAAGCCTAGTACATGGGTGATCGGACGGTCTCTATACGGGGCAGTGGGATGCGTTGGATACAGGTTATACGGAATATGTATAAAGCGATATTGAACAACACAAATATACTTCGGCGGTACTGTTTTTTTTAACGCCCGATTCAACGGTATCGCTCTTGTTTTGCAATTTTCCCATCAAGTTCGAATTTATTTTTCCCTGCATATGGGAGATTTTCAACCTTTTGCTACCCGATCACAGCACTCAATGTAGCTGTTATGAATGGAACGCCTCAATGTACCTTGGACAAAGGAGTTGTGTAACAGGGTGAGAGGAAAAATAGTTCTTGTGAGACTGGGAAACCACAGATACTTTGTTAGCTCAGATAGCGGGTGAGTATAAGCTAAGCCAGTTTGTGCCAGAGTGGATTCCAGTCGTTCTGAAAGGAATTTTGTTAGAAAACCTCGTCATACTGTTTCGTACAGTTTACCGGAGAACCATGTAACAACTCCACTGCTCTAAACATGTTCTTATGTCCGGTTCCCTCAGTCAGTTGAGTCAACTAGGTTTGTCGATTACCTCGGTTAGTCTGAATTGATAATATTGATTTGAATATGTTGACAGAAATGGTAACTTATGTTACAGGCGCCTTGAAATTGAATTTTGAGAGTTTGGAAATAAGTACTATTCATCGCGATTATCTGGGATTCTTTCGAGCAAAAGGCTTGTGAAACATGCCTGAAATTTGGCATTTTCCGACGAAGTTGATACGTTCGCTTCTGACCCAGGAGATGTGTGGTTGGGTATATAGATGAAACATATTCTTCGCTAGAGGTATCACAAATTGACGCTTCTGCTAGCCTTTCCATGAGCGACGTCCACAGTGGCACGTTGAACTTGAATTCACTCCGAGATTTTGGTTGTTCTTCATAAAATTGGCACTCAAACTTCCAAACACCAGAGTGTGAATCAGTGAACTCTTGATAAAGGATTACACGTATCTCGAGAGTATGCTTCTCCATTTCCAGGACCGTTGGAAGAGTCAGTCAAACCAGGCACCAGAACAATGTGGCTCCGATGGAAGATAAAATCCTTGTTGACCCTTTCTAAGGTTAAGCATCCTTCAGCTCCTGCACAAGGAAAACAGTTCCAACTGAAAGACCTTGAAAAAGCTCCATTTCAATGCCCTGATTAAGTTGATGATACGGTCTGCTGGTTTACGACAAGCCCGCAGGTATGACATCCGTCAAAACGTCCTTTGGAATGGGAGCATTGCACTCAGGTCCTTTATCGAGGTTAATCTATTAATTCGTATGGCAGCGACTGTCTGGCAACACGAACTATCCCCAAATCTAATTTATTCGGGGGAACAGAAGACCGTGTGAAATTCGAAGCGTTTTTGAATCTAACCATCACAACAAATCAGGTGAACATGGTGAATAAAACCAGCGGTCTATCCGGAACCTCAGTGGGCTTGGTGCCTGTTACACACGAACCAGTTTAGTAAGTCCGTGTCGCTAAAGTGGGTTTTAAGGCTGGAATCATTTAGTTTACTGAAACCTTTTATATATAAACAAGCTACCCAACGACTCGCCAGAAGCCTTTAAACTAATCATGTTGTTGTTCTTCAATCAGGACGAACCATTCTAGTTTCTTTCTGTTCTTTGTTATCGACCATTCAGCTCCATTCTTCGATATGATTAAAGATGAAACAGACCCACACATTATATCTTTTTACATTGCTATCGAAGAAATGACTCTGCTGCACAATTTAAAACGAGCTTAATTCCTGAAATAGGTAAAGTGGTCCTGCAAGAACGGTTACTTCGATTCACATCTAAACATGGTGTACTTAGACTTATCTGACGACGTGTAACTAGGAATGACTAGGGCAGTTACTGTTAGGCTATGAAGTTTGAGCGTGAACCCCGGCTTTTATCAAAAGCAATGCGTTCTGTACGGCATTGAAACCAGAAGCCGGGGGCTGTTTGACCACATACTTTCACAGAACATTGTTTGAGTATGGTAAAGCTGATGTATCAGTAAGACCAAAGTAGATCAAAGAATTTTTGACAGAGAGGAACCACAGCTCTGGGTGCTTTTGTGGGGCTGCTTTCTGCCGTTTAGTGTTAACAGCTTAGGCGAGTTTGGACATTTTGGCGAAGAGTGCACACCATGGCCAGGCATGTTACAAATTTTCTGTGACTAGATAGTAAATCTGGCTTCATCCAAGTTGATGATTATAGACACTGACAAGGATGGCTCAGTAGTGTGACGACTGGTACCACTGTATCCGGGCTAAACGTCCATCGCATTGCTACTCTTTTGCACACTGATGTGCTACAATCACCGAATTTATGCTGGTGTATATTGAACCGTCGCCCTCAGCACGTTACCGCTATTTTATACTCTGTACTTATCGACGACCAAGACTGTAGCTCTCGAAAGCACTCGAGGATTTGTGTAGCTTTTGGATATTGTTGTGAGTGCCCGTTCCATCTGGTTGAGACTTTCTGTTATATTGATTTTCCGTGCATCCTGTGTTGTTATTGTGTGATATCATTAAATTCAAAGGTTATGACGAACCGATTCGACCTGAGAAGTTCAGTTGGTCGGAAGTGGTAATTCTGGAGTAACTTACCGTTCGTATGTGGTCGACTTCTGTGGCTATGTCAGGTGTAGAAGAAAACACGACAGGCAGGAAACTCGTAAGATCTAATCGCTACATAAAGCGTTGCGACACAATGTAAATGAACTAAAAGACCAAATGGGTTCCCCATAGTCGGGTTAGACACTCACCAAAACAAAGATTCTTCAGACCAACCGAAACATATGCTTTCCGTATGTGCTATAAGTAGTTTTCAACCGATGGTGGTGTGGGTTCGGATGCGAGACACTTTTTATACACATTTACTAGGGTCTCTGCTAGCTTTCTACTAACGTAACGAAATCCGACTATGATCGTTTGGAGAATTGCTATGAAGTATTAAAAGGAACTACACAGACGATGGAGTCCGGATTAAGGCTTAGACACTGTTTCATTCTGAATTAATAAGCAAATCGAAGCGAAAATCAAACGGCACCACAAAAACCTTAAATTTCCATTTGGGATTCGAAAGTACACGGCTGCATTCCGCCGAACTTTGTCTTTTTCTTCAGGTTGGGCCAGGGTAGTCCAGTAGATTATATTGTCACTTTGAAGTCGGAATCGCATCTGCCAAACTACAAACGCATTGATTCATTGACAAATGCTTCGTTCAAATCTCCATGAATATTGATGAGGTACTTTATTGACTGTCTGTAGAGTGTTTCTAATCCACACATCAATGGCCGGCGTAATTTGCGGAATAATGGAAGTTTAACACTTCATTGGCTGTTGACCAGGTGGCAATTGATCTGTCCACCGAGCCTGACAATTGGCTTGCAAACGTTCCGTCATTATGCTAGGAGACATCGACGTCAACCGAGCAATGACGATGTTTTTGGAAGATACATCCTCATTCTCGACAAGATTGTCCATACAAAAACGAAGAAGCTCACCAGGGTACTCACCGGTAGTGTCTAACTCGAGATTTAGGCTCTGCATAGTTGAGATATGAGGTGAACATGTTGATACTACTCCAAAAGTGCGCGCCGGACTCACCTGAATTCACATGTCCTAACAGACGAAACTATACATTCTCGAGAGACGTGACTGATTTCTCCGACGTTTGGAACGGTGACCCTATAACCCTTCTGATTGTGTCAACCGATTAACCTGACTATCAGGTCTACCAGGGTCGGCAGTGTCATGGGTGCCGGATAACTTTTGTTTGGTTGGAGGCTTGTCCAGAGTGCGCTGCTGGGATGATGGCAACACGTTCGTCTCATTGTTCAGATATCTTGGGTTCTAATCAGGGCACTGCTGGTGAACATCACTAAGAATGGAATTCGGTTTCAGTGCTTCCCCGATTTCGTGCGCACTAACTGGACTAACTGTGCGAGGACAGAACTGTGGTGTGAACGGGCGTGATGTCCATAACAAATGTGAATCAATACGGCAAAGGTTTATACACTGAATGCGTTCAAGTTAAATTCTCATACTATCATTCTAATGTCGAGAGACGGCAAAGAGGGTCTATTAAAGATGGTGTTGAAACCATTTTGGATCCTAGAAACGGCCTCTGCGCCAGCATACTGGCAGAACTTACGGAATACGTCCAGTTTCCGAGGGAATTACAAATGAAAAGTAGCATTCCGCGGAACATCGTAGACTGGAAGGTGCATGAGGTAGTCTCTCCCACCACGAGTATAAGGCTGAACCCAAATGGCGTGACCAAGTAAAGAACCAATCAAAAAGCGTATCTTCCGGGAGGGAGCTAACAGTTAAAGTAAATCTCAATGTACCAAAAAAGTAGTCTTTTTGAAGGGGGTGTCTACTTGGAGGTCAGACATCTCTGTTGCGCATTGTTCAACTCTGAACAGACATACTAAGAGTAAGCTAGGCTCAAATCCATTAGAACCGCGCGAAATCACAAAGCTCGGTCAACCGTCATCAGAATAACTCACTAAAGATGGACCACACGAAGCAGCAGACCACAGAAGTAACGGGGCGGTACATTCGAAAAGCACGTCAGATGAGAGTCACCCAGATTTATACTCATTTATAAGACAATATTTTCTCATGACCTCCAAAAATCTCAAAGTTACTTGAATTCTTTAGGTGACCCAGACGAGGGGTAACCTACACTGAGAGCCATAATTAGAAAGATGGATGGAACAACAACTGTGTGGGAATCTTGGTTTATCACTGCAAAAATAATTGTTGAGACATCCACCCACACTGTACGAAGTTCACACAGACGCAATACAAAGGCGGCAGTTGGGATGTGTGAGCTCGTGCCGATATTGCATTGTTTAGGAATCACTTTATCGATTAAGACAATGGCTTGATTGTAAAGACAGAGTTGTTTTCAAATGACGGACCATGAAAATGCTCCGGTCCGCGTGCGGAGCACATGTTACTTTAATTCATTGAAGCATTTACGGATGGAGCTATAGTGGAAATCTTCCGGTGGTATAAACGTTACTGACCTTAAACAGTTGCAGTTCGTTCACAGAAAGGAATGTGTTCTGCGACATAATGAAAAACTCAGCGCGTTGATGAAAACTCGCTGACGATTTACAACCGTCATCAGCAACCTTGTGAGTAGTGCGTTATGTTTTCACCCTGTTTACGGCCCAGTAGCTGGATGCAGTCAGCAAAAACACAAATCTTAATTCTTAGTGTAACAAACCGGCTATTTCCGGAGTTGGACACTCGCAAACTGGGATAATGTTAACACAAAACTCAAATGAATCGGTCACTTGTGATGCCCTGCAACCGAATGTAGTGGGAACGCTGTCTCAGCGTTCAGTTAGACCGATGGAAAATACACTGACGTCTTGAAAACCAACATGACTGAACTATAGGAAAGCTTTTACATTTAGATTCATCCGAATAGCCTTGTCGGTGACAGATACCCTTGAGGTCCCATTCGTATGACGGGAGAATACGGCAGATTCATGCCGAGACAAGGCGACGGTTGCTGCAGTTAAGTGAGAACTCATTAACAAACGTTGCGAGCAATACTGCTTGGTTGAAGTACTCTCCGAAGAGGGACCAACGCGGAACTGAGCCAGCCGATACCGATGCGCATGTATCGGTCGCTGTCACGAGGGGACATATCAGATGGATACACAAACTTTATCGAAGGGGATGCTTCCCGGCGAGAGACATCAGTGTATCAGTATGAATTATCATTGGGCTAAGAGACCCTTGCATCAGCGTCACTAAGAACCGCTAACTCTTGTGATGTCTAACGAAACTCCGTTGAGAACCACAAAAAGATCATTTGTAGTGAAATTCACTCGATAATTCCAAGATTCGTCTCCTCCAGAGAACCACAACGCGGAAACTTCCATTTTTTTCCGAAATCTCTCCCGGATGGCAGCGTTCCCCCTTAGTGTCACACTAAAATGCCACTATTTATAGAGATATTCTTTCGAAGTTTTCGCAGTGCAGAGTACGTAAGTTCTCAGATTACGGGTTGCTATTCTGAATTTTTTTTAAAAAAATTTTCGGATTATGAAAAGAGTTCAATTGTAGGCACAACGCCGTGTTTTGGCCATCGAATAGCGGCTGCCTCAAGGTCACTCCTAGTTCCGCATTTCATACTGTATCATTGAATGTTTTCACTTAGTTACGAAACGATCACCTTCATCAGTGAGATAACGTGTTCTTGAATTCTATGCAAAAGAGACGTTTCGAAAGTTATTTCCTTGAAAATCTGTCAAAAAATCCAAAGATTTCCAGCTGGCAAAAGTTACAGCTGCGCATTACTCTGGAAGCCAGACGTTACAGCAAGGGTGAGCAATTCTCAAGGTATTCTGGTGTGCAGTCTCAGTAGGAGCAGCTGGGAAGAAACGATCGGATTAGATTTCTCTATTATCCAACAGTCATTGACGTAGAATTGATGGCTGCGAATGGTTGACCTTCAGGCTGATGGAGTTAGCGCAACCAATAATTAAATAAGGCAACGGATACGAAGGCATTATAGAGTTGCGCAGAGATAGGAAGTGGACATCCCAGAATACTCTAATAAGTGATTACGTAGTCTAACCAAACGACTTCATACTAATTAATACAAATTAATGCGTAAGGCAACAATAACCGTTACCCCATTGTCGCCCTGTCGGTACGTGTTGCTGATTTCGTGCAATTCGAATGGTCCTACTCAGTGAAACCATTGCACCTTCAATTTTGTGACGTTTTGTTGACCTCCAAACAAGTCGCGATAGTCGACTGACTGAAACTGACGACTAATCAGGGGCCAAAATGTGGAGTAGTTTCGACAAATACACTCATTTGCATACCAATTTGGTTTTGATAGAAGAGTCACGTGGAACCCTGTATCACGATATCTCGAATATCGTACCAACTGAAGCATGAAGCGGCCTGGTACAGCCCATTCAGTTGCTTAAAAACATCA
>SJOL01007558.1:60552-96889 GCA_004794785.1 Opisthorchis felineus
AAACCAAAAACGTTAGTGGAGTCTTCTGGGCTAATAGAAACAGCCAAAAGTCGGTTGAACGATGGGGAATGTTTAGACGTAGCACACTACTCATAAGGTTGCTGAAAATTCTTCGACACATCACGACCGGTTTCGCCCTTCTTGGGGCTCATCAGGTAGGCGCGACCTTATGTTCTACTTGAACCCAAATTGCACGAACGTAGCGAGATACACTCATTTGCAAACCAGTGAAAAACATAAACCAGAGATTCAGTTGGGTTCCAGATGAGTCTTCCGGAAAACCAAATTGGTTTGCAAATGAGTGTATTTGAGGTTTTACTGGGACCTGTACACTTAATTTTTGGCGATTGTTCATTATTTTCTGGCAGGTCTTGTGTTACGTTCTCAGCATACTTACAGTTAATTTGCTGTTATTTCTCATGCCCTATCATACATTCATTCCATTTGCTTGACTACCCGCTCCCAAGTGTAATATCCCAAGAGGTGAAAGTGGGATGATCATCACTTTGCCCCGAAACATGATTAGACCAGAGTTGCCTGCAATAAGCCACTTTCGAACGGATTAAATTCGCGTAGTGAGGTGAGAGTTATAGTAGTATTCTGGGTACGTTAATCCACTGTGAAGCTGCCAGCAGGATCCCAGGATGCGTTGAATGATACGTGTATGGCCTGCGGAGGTGCCCTTTCAGGATACAGTCTTACGAAATCAGGGCAACATTCCGCGGTGTATTTTCCACTGGATTAAAGAAATTCATTCAACCTTTTTCAAGGCATGGTAGCCTGAATACCAGGGCAATTCAAATGGATAACCACCGTCACCCTTTCATAGTGCGGCCTAACTCAAAACAGTAAAGAAGTGTTCTCAGCGTTAGCTAGAAAGGGCTGCCAGATGCAGAGACCACTCTACACGGCCCATAGACTATAAGACATCTCGTTTGTGCGAAAACCACCGTTTTCAGGCTTGCCGAATAGGGCGAGAGGAAAAACGCCTTTAAACTTGGAGCTGTTTGTTAGGCAACACGAACTAAGCGGTTACAAGCTAACAGACACAAAAGTAAAAAATCTCATTTGCACAGAGTTCTGAAAAAGTCAGCACCCTCAGTTGTTCTCCTGAACTTTCCCGGACATTTTCTGCTTACTAAGAGACAATGAGCAAAACCTGTGCAGCGGTTTATTAAGTTCCGAATCAACCTTTGCTTAGATGCAGGCGCTTTAAACTATCCGACCGGATACTACTTGCACGCCTCATCAGTAGCATGCGCCGACACAAAAGGAATGTCCACTGTGTTAGTTAGTAGAGCCAAGCTTGGCTTTTGGGCACTCGGGATCCTCACAGCTAAGCATAAATCAAACGTCATGCAAATCAGTCTTAGGGCTTTCTGATTTTCCGAAATGACTGTCCTTGTTATGGAGTAGGAGTGTCCAGGTTTTCGGAGTTTTCCGGCAGATTTTGAGATTTTTGATGTTCCCCGGCAAAATAATCCTTCTATAGGCTTGAGAGGATTTATTGGGAAGGAAACAACTAGGGAGACTACAGTATTTCGATCTTTCCTCCGGCTTTTTCTCTCGTAGATCCACTTTTCCTACGAGACTCCTTTCAGTAAAGCCAATCTTTGCTGAAAAGCTGAGAAGCACTGCACAGATAATTTTTTATCAGGAGTGCGCGTCTAACGAAACTCAGAGAATTTTGAAACCACGACTTTCTGGTCTGTGGTTCAACACTTAACTGCTTGGCCACGAGTGAAACTTCTTTCTGAGAAGTTCTCACTGGATGAGCCAGTCAATCACCTGACCAAATGATGTGGTTTCCATGATTAAAGGATGAGTGCCACTGTGTCCTGCCTACGTGAGAGCTAACTACATTGCTGACCAGCCGCTCATAGACAAAAGGTTAAGTCTACAACCACTGGTGGGAGGTTCGGGGTTCAAAACTCTCTGAGTTTCGTGAAATGCAAACTGCTGATGATCCCCAACAAGGATGAACCAACTGTAGAGTACTCCTTGGCTTTTCAGCATAAATTAACTACACTGAAAGGAAGAAATCTCTATTGAACGTTGCCAAATCTTCTCACATCACCATCAATAAAACTTGTCTCCAGATGACATCTGGAGGTAGCTGACTGTTCATTAGGACCCGAAAAGTGTTTCACGAAATCCGTCCAGGTCAACTTAAGGATGAAAGTATGACTGAACGCCTGTCTGTTTACTTGAAAACTGGAGCATCGAGAAAATAAATCTGTTGGTAATTGATTAGGTGGCTGTTGATCCGTTCGCCGAACTTGGCACTTTATTTGCGAACGTTTCGTCACCATTCGAGGAGACATCTTTAGTGCGTTGTTGGGTGGGTAGTCATTCTCTTGGTGCTTGCAGCTTTGGGCTGTAACCTGATTGGCCATTGATAATCATCGCACTTGGATTCTGATTGGTCCAATCATGATCTGTGTTGCGTTGTTTTGATTCAGTGAAAAATACAAAAAAATCGATTTAACATCCGTTGCTTATGCTACTGGTGATTTTTATGGTTGCGTCGTCGTGATCATGCTGTCCTCTATTTGCAATCTCCGCAATCTCCTTTTCGGATTACACATTGAAAGATAATCAGCATGTCTAAACAATTGTTTCATTCAGTAAAATTCTCTCTGCAGACACACTTTTCGGGATTAGTTGACACAAAAGAGTCAGGAATCACTTATTTTCGTTTGTTCCGCACTAGTAAGTCCGATTTCTGCCTTTTTTCCGATTCGAACGTCGTCACTTGATACACTATCAGCATCGACAGTTGGAGTTGATTGTACGACGGCCAGTGCGGCCATGTTCATGCGTTACCACCGGGATTTTTAGACTAGACAGTTATCGCTTTGCACGTTTGGTTGTTCTATCATGCAGAGAGGCGTGATGCAACAGTATGCATGGTTGAACTGCAAAGTGATTACATTCTCAACCGGCTGCATACTTGCTTCAACCTGAAACCAAAAAACATGAAATGTATAATTTTTAGCGACCACCAAAAATCCGATTGGTCGGTTGGTAGGATTGTTAACGTCTCCTCGTTAGAATAACGCAACGGGATAGGGAGATGGCGAGATTGCCTTTTTATGATATGTACAACAAAAATAGGAATGACGTTTTGGATATGTGAAACAGTTTGATGTCGAAAAGATGAACATATACATTACAAAGTGGGTCTGTTACTGTAAACTTTTTACAAAACTTATGGACACACGTTTTGGTCATTCTGGTGATGAATTTCATTTGACAACGTAGAAGATAAATAGTCGGTTAAAAGTCTATTTGTACCTCTTAATTTCCGAAACAACATGCACATGAGACTATTAATACGGTTGTCATAATACTGTCACGTGAGATTCGAACCCGAGTCGTCCAGCTGGTCACTCCGTCCGGATTAGTGTTCTGTGTGATGTGTGACCCAAGTAACCAACTTCTGGACTAAAAAATTACGGAAAACAATTGTCTCGGTTGTCTCCTATTTAGCCGGAATCTTTGGGCTTGTTGCCTTGATTGCAACAAATGATAACCCAATTCAAGTTCCTTATCTTATATTTCCAGATATGGCGATCATGGGGGAAAATGCTGTGCGATCCTTGTCCATTTATGAAGTGACCCCTTTCGGGTTCAGCTCAATACTCAGATGGGTAGTAACTGTCAAAAGTGAAAACAGTATCCAGTACATGTATAGACGTAATACACTACTCATAAAGTTGCTGAAAATTCTTCGACAGCCCGCGACCGGTTTCGACCTTCTTGGGGCTCATCAGATAGGCGCAGTCCCTCAAATTCCGCCTCAAATTCTGCATTTGAAAGTTCATGTTTGTACTGACCTGTATGGATCTACGCACACCAAGACGGGCCTAACAAAGACCTCTACAATGTTTCAAGTTGAATCTGCAGGAGTTGTTATACAGGTGCTTCTAAGTACCTAAATTAATCGAGTTTTTCTCCCTACTAACCTAGCCGTTTTGAAGAATACTGCCAAATTGTGTGCAAACTGAAAAGTGGTTTGACTACGTCAACCTCCGTGACCCAGACATCAAATAGGGGTTGAATGAAATCATGTCAACAAAGCCATGTAATCTCAATGGTGCTTTCCTTTTTGTGAACATCGATTTTTCACCGGGTCTCATCTCATCATCATTTCATTCATATTCATTTCACTTTTACCGGCGTGCTTCCAATTCGTTCCTCGTACTTTTATTTGTCCCCCTACTAGATGCTCTTCAAGCCGGTGCCTCACAATTTGAAGCCAGTGCTGGTAAACTGAAACGAAAATTCTGGTGGAGAAACTGCAAGGTATGCTTATCTCTCTAGTTCACAGTAGATAAGACTTGTTTGTCGCAGTTTGACCCGTTATGTTCAGCTGAAACAGGACAACCGAGGGAAAATGTAAAGTCAGCCAGTATCGTTTCATCCGTCTAGTGTAAAATCACCCCAACGAAATCGGTTACTGGTGGCAAAAATCGTGTCTCTGGGATAGGCTGTGATGAAGATCCAGATGTTTTTCCAAAGGTGGGCCACCCAAAATGCCCACACATGTTGTTCCCACTTTAGGGATTACGGACCCTTTGCACGGACTCTTTATTTTAGTGCCCACAGGAGTACCTCACATTTGGCGTATGCTGGTTGGATTACCAAAGCCATCCTCTTTTTAGCGAACTACACTCATTTGCAAAAAAAATTTGGTTTTGTGACTCACCTGGAACCCAGCTGAATCCGCCGTTTATGATGTTTCCATGAGTAGTGTATTACGTCTATACATGTATCGCGATATCTCGAATATCGTACCAACAGAAAAATTAGGCGGCCTGGTGCAGCACATTCAGTTGCCTAGAAACATCAAAAACGAGGGATTCAGCTGGGCTCCAGGTGAGTCTCCCGTCAAAACCAAATTTGTTTGCAAATGAGTGTATTTCGCTAATTTCTTGCAATTCAGTTTCAAGTAGAACATAAGGTTGACGGAAACTCGGGGACTGCGCCTACCTGATAAGCCGCAAGAAGAGCGAAACGGGTCGTGGGCTGTCAAAGAATTTTCAGCAACCTTATGAGTAGTGTATTACGTCATCTCCTTTTTATTAACACTATGAGATTTTGTCCGAAACGTGGGCACTACAGTGGAGGCGAGTTTTCACCCGACGCCCTATTGGACAATGACTGCTGACATGTTTTCCCATGGGGTTGTTATTCTTGGGATGGCCCTCCATACTGTATTGCGTGTATGGTTGACAATGGGCAGAACTAATATACAACCACCGGATTTTTTTGTCAACATTGCATTTGTAATGTAAAAAGGTGTGATGAGGTTCAAACGTAAATCACAGACAAGTTGAAATCATGCATACCAGAACCTCAGTGACACATTGGCCCACCGCAAGCGTAGAGCCGCCAATAGAGAGTGGCAGCGTTGAAAGCCAGACGAAGATTAGTGGGACGTCGAGGCCAATAAGAGGTCAAAACTGCTTTTGTCGCATTATCCTCTCTTCACGGGGCAACTTTATGTCGTTTTCCGAACAGTTTTGTGTTGCTACTCATGAGTCTCCACTGGTACGTAATAGCACTAGATACAACAACATGTATAGGACATATTGAAAAACCCTCTGTATCTCAACATTACGTCGACGCTTTCGTAATTGATGCTACCCTGAGATTGGATTAGGCATAAGCTAACAGATCCACTCACTCATTTGCATACGAGTTTGGTTTTCAGGAGATACTAACCTGAATTCCAGCTGAATCTCTCGCTTAAGATGTTCTTCTTCTACCTTGGCTGCAGATAAACTGGAGGGTGTGAATAGCGTCTCTTGGATTTTACGATGTGTGGTTAAGGTGATAATTTGGATGCGCTTACTGGTTATCGATCGCTCTGCCGAGCTTCGGGTTGATTCTGCACCAGAAGAGGCAACATCTGTGTGGACATATTAACAAATCATCATCATTACCATTATCATCAGTTGTAAAAAACCGCGTACTTGCCGTACAGTGTCTATGGTTGCACAGCTTCGTTTACTGAAGATTTCGAAAGGTGATGTAGATAGCTTTGCATTGGAGGCGGTAGCTGATATAATTGATGTCTAAATACGGGAGTGCCAATGAACTTTTAATTGGGGAGAATGAGCGGGGTGCTGTTCACCGAAGGCAACAGCTTGGATGCATGAGTACCATTGAGGGTGTGACTGGGCCATATACAACAATGTCTCTAACCATTGATGTCTCCCGTCTCGAGGTCCCCCTCCACGGAGATTGCAATGACCAGCGCTTGGGCTTGAACAGGCAGGCAGATACGTAGGTAGTCCTGAGAAGATTGGTTAAGGGCTGGGGCCATGACAGGTACAGCAAACGCTTGTCAGGTTAACAAATACTGAGTTGTAGATAAAGATGAATTTAAAAAAAGCTGCATTTTTTAGTGAAAAATGAAGAATACAATTCACACATGAGCATGGTTGCGAGAGCGACACTTAGCGTGGCGTCAGTTGCTGTTGTCTTCGACATCTTACAGAGTAAATTCGGAGAGGATAACGGTTAAAAAATTATGATAATTAATTGTTGCTTGTCAACAGAGTCCACAGATGACGAAAAAGAGAAGTGTTTCAGAATTCTCTTACCCAAAATCACCTGCATTCCAACATGAATAAGCTATCCATGAATGGCGAGCACGCTGTACGGTACGGTTGAAGTTGGTGTCTGTTTCCAGGTTGACCTTGAAACCTAGATTAGACAGCATGCTTCTTTTTATCAGGTCACACGAGTTTCCCTTGTTTAGAGGCTGTTGAAATGCCATGTACTTTTTGTGTGTCCTCTGAGCTTCCCATTTTCAATCGATTGTGAGGTTTTATATCCAGCATTCGACATTCTGCCGGTGTGCAGTGGTTTAGCTGAGCTGAACATCCTACAACGATGGAACAAAATGGATTTAAAAGGAAGGATGCAATGTTTTTTTTTCGCTGGTTGTCCCGTATTCAGTTTTTTTTTCATCGGCATTCATTAACTTAGCACAAGCCGTTAACATTGTCGAGTTTGGAAACCGACTGAGCTTGAGAGAGTCAATCCAATGTAAAAACAGGACGCCGAACTTGTGTGAGGACCTCACAAGTTGGGCTGATCAAGGTGATGTATATTCACCAACTGGTCTGGCCATTGCTGGAGCTTACACAGCCATGCTGATTTGCAAAAGAAGCGGCTGATAGTGTCAGAAGTTAAGAGGTCCGCACTTTCTATCACTAGCCCGCGGAAGGTATTGTGCTACTTGGTCTCATCAGAAAACGTGTACTTTCAAGCCACGGGCTTTGGAGCAGACAGAAGCAAGCATTGGCGGATTATTTTCATAACAGTACCCTCCTGGCTAATCGCCAA
Organism: Opisthorchis felineus; assembly: GCA_004794785.1. Classification (NCBI taxonomy): domain Eukaryota; kingdom Metazoa; phylum Platyhelminthes; class Trematoda; order Opisthorchiida; family Opisthorchiidae; genus Opisthorchis; species Opisthorchis felineus. The sequence goes on from SJOL01007558.1 coordinate 67,915, forward strand.
TCAGCACCTACAGTCAGGTAAATCTACATGTATCTAACTGCGTTCTAGGGGGCTAAAAACGGTTAATCCCGACCCGCGGAATGATGGCTCGAGGTAAACTCAGAAATCTATTAGTTTTCTTAGCCAACTCCGCTACTGAACTGTTTTGATGGAGCTTGAATGCAGTTACGTTGTCTTTGCAACTTCACCTATTCCTGTACCGTCTTTTTGGGCTGTCATTGACTCAAATATGCTTAATAACAGATGCTTGTTGTCGGCGTACTCTTTGACTGTCGGCTAACTTCAACAGCACTTTGAAAGACTACGCAAGTATGCAGTGACGATCTCGTCGTCAGGTCAGTAGATATCTAATGGGTAAAATAGGGGTATATAATGAAATGAGCAGTTGCTGAATTAGAAAACGTGGAGACCCGGACGACCGGTTGTCAGTGCAACCCACGTCGCATCTAATCGGATGCTGTGAGACAGTCTAGAGGGCCGTTTATTGACTTGGTCGGTTGATTCGTATCAGACGACCAAGGCAGACTCAGCCGCTCGTACGACTCGTTTTTGATAGCACAGCACCGGGTTTCGTAAATGTCTTAAGACTGTTTCGGCTGCAGACAAGGCAGGCCGTTGGATCGATACTGGGTACTGGGTAGATGATGTGAAACGACTCGTTCGGATTGATCACCTGACCGGTGTCAGTTATGTTGTAAGCGATTACACGTAGGACCAAGTGATACGGTTGAGCTCACAACTTTCGGCTAACTTGATTACTCTTTAAACCCAACTAGTTAAACTAAAGCTGCTTGCTTATCTGGACAACACATCTACACTTAACTCATTGTGGAAATTTAACAATGATTCATTGATCCATACTGATTGGTGAATGAGTGCAAGGCCATCTCCCAGTCCAACAAACTGATGGCTGCCACTTGTCAGGTTCACCAGGCTTCACCTGAAAGGTAAATACAAGGAGTTGGGTGTACAGCAGCCTCTCAGTTTTGTTTTGTGGCGTTAAACAAAGGCAGTATCAACTAAAAAAGTAAGCCACCTAAGCATTAGAAAATATCCTAATCTATGGTTTCGGAGCTATTGGTCACAGTAGCTTTGAAAAGGCTGCCGCACGCGCCCACACTTCTCAATGACAAAATGTGTTGCCCTACAAAAGTGCATGTCCCACAAAAGTTCGTGCCCCTGCCTTGAATGGCTTTTGTCTCCCTTGCCGTTGTCGTTGAGGTGAAGGGCAAAGAATGATAGAGTTAAACCACTTTCGAGAAGCGAATAGGTTAGGGTTAACTGCGCGCGCGGACATCCATTGGACAGAGATCAAACACTTCCAGGCGCCTGTTAAACCAACAGGCAGGGGTGTGGCGAATCAGCTGCGAGGTAGCGGAGAGTGTGACCTCGGTTGTTCAATCTGTATAGCGCCCGTTCGGTAAGCCGGGCGAGTTCTTACCTCCCCTCCCCCAGGGCGTCTTTTTCCTTCAGGTTTCCGATTTTAGGGTCTATCACATTCCATCCTGCAGTTTAAAACTTTGATGTGCTTCACGGCCAGCAGTTTTGAAGCAAAGTTCTCTGTCCTGACAGGGTGGCAGCAGTCAACTAAGTCAAACAACCCAAGATGCGCTCATATAGCCTTAGTAACGTGCTAACTAAATTTACTGACATATCAATGGCAAACGGCCTACAGACATTCTTGACGTTTACTCATTCTTCGAAATATAATATGCAAAGATTCTTGATTGGCTTTTTACCTTTACCCCTCACGTGTCACGTGGCATTCACTTATAGTCAAACCCTAGACACACATCCAAATGAAAAGAAGAGTAGTGGGAATTGCTCAACGGTGACAACTTTTCGGTGCAAAGCTGCAATGCAACTAGAAGGAAGCATAAAGGCCAAGACACTGTCCGATTTTCAAAGCCTAGACAGGAGCAGTGTTGGGTCAGATATCCGCACCTGAGCTATCTCAGACCGACCTTTTGAGTTTATCTAGGAGCCTAGGTGAGTGCGCAGCACGCTCGTCTTGGAATACAGTAAATTTCCTTCAAGGCGAGCATATTTAGAGAAATGCCCACACGAGATAGCCGTTTACTTTGGTTCGGTGTTTTTTCAGGGAGCGTCATGTATGATGAGGTGGCCAGCTAAAGGCCAGAACATGAAAATAGCACTTACCATGTTTTTTTCAGTCTCCCAAGTTTTCCGTACATGGCAACTACACGACAATTACACTCCTTTGCATACCCATTTAGTTTTTGCTGAGACTCTGGTTTATGATATTCCTCAACTGTATGTGTTTCAGTTGGTATGATGTTCAGTATATCACAGTACATTTTCACAAAGGTCGATGAGAACTCTTCGACAGCCCACCACCAAATTCGCTCTTCTTGGAGCTCATAGCATAAACAAGAGATTCAGCTAACTCTCTCGTAAAACCAAGCAGGTATGCAACTGAATGTATTTGTCGAATTTTGTGGGTTCAAACGGAAACTCAGGGACCACGCCTACCTGATAAGCACCAAGAAGGGCAAAACCGGATGTTGAAGAGGTTTTAGCAGCCTTGAAAGTAGTTTCCTTTATGAATCAAAACTTTTCTATTGTCCAAAGATCTCCATTCGAATTCCAACAGAATTGAATTCCACACAGAAAATAGCCCGAAATGTACATCTGTGTCATTCGGCACGAGTGCACACCGGACCCTTCATCGTTTTTACACACAGGAACCAGGGTTGCACGGTCCTACGAGGATTTGAAGGTACATATGGCCGTTTGCGTGAAGTAAAAATTTCACTGCAATCCAGTCACTCCAAATAATAGGTACTTCTAAGTAAAAGCGTCTTACTACTGAAGGTTATGCTGTAGACAAAACCCAGCCAATACAACCAAATGCTGCGTTTTAAAAAAACCCAGAAAACTTGGAGCATTGCGCCCCGTTTATCCAATTCATCAGACCTGGGAGAAGAAATGAGCTGCAATATGTTTGAAATTCTTTTACTGTCTTCAGTTGCAGACGCAAAACATACAAGTTACATAGAACAGTAGACGCAATGTCGAACAAACACTGATCGGTTGATTTCTGCACGCTACCTACCTGATCAATTCCAAGATAACCAAAGAGTTCGCTTCATCTGTTTTTGTGCACACTGTCGCAGTTGAGTTGGTTTGACCAGAAGCATATCATTTGTCACTCAAACCTCCGGCTTTGTGTTGCACAACAGGATTTGGAATGAGTTGACCGGGTCAATCGGACGGATATCTGGCTAGTGACGATGTACCACTGTTAATTATTCTCTGGTCTAACCCTCATTCTACCAACATCCAGTTGCATACTTTAGAAAGGGTTCTGCCATGAATTCCGCTAGAAATCGGTGTCCGCAGCTGCAAGATAACTTGTAGACTACATGAAAGGTAGATAGGTTAGACATCCCAAGTTCGTGTTTGTGGTCGACATTAGACGTAGCTAGACTGCAGTGTGAACACGCTTCAAAGCCGAAGTGAGTTTGCGTCTGACGTAGATGTCCACATGATCGCCTTTAGATTGAATGAATACGTTTGTCTTTTGTATTGACTGCATGAACCGTGTTTGGTGTTGTTTCATCTCTGCTACGGGGCTCTGGATAGCCGTTCGTTGAAAAGGTTTTCTCCAAAAGTTCCTCCTCTTGCCCCGGAACGTTTAACCTCCGCACTGTGTAGAATATCCTCTTTGCTAGCCGCGGCTTATGAACTACTGGGGTTTGACTCAAAACCTGTAAAAAAATGACTGCCTCATGTGTTTCTGCAACAGATAACACAGTTAACGGACCCATCAGTACGTTTGTAAATGAGTACATTCAAAGAAAACAAATTACCATTCAATTCACATTAGCGTGTGCGTGAGAAAGGGCGTCTAAGAAGAACTGAAAATGCCCTTTATGATCATTATTAACTTCATGGTGATGTAAAGAAAGTTGGTAATGTTCAATCAAGATTTTGTCCTGTCAGTAAGGTCAATTTATGCTGAAGAGCGAAGAAAACACTCTAACAGCTGTCTCATCCTTATTGGGAATCATCAGCAGTGCACATTTCGCGAAACCCAGCTTTTCGAACGTGCAATCTTCTGGCCAGTGGTTGAAGACTTGATCGCTTGGCCACCAGTGACTAATCAGCAGTGTGATTAGTTCTCACAACGGCAAATCGTCTACACAACGGAGATTTTGAAATTTCATCGTCTGTCCTTTGTTCACTCATCTTTATGATGATATCTGCTCATCTTTAACTCAAAAGGCCACCTAAAGGACCGTCTGTTCAACACTGTTTCTACTAGTTACTCTATATAGTTCACATATTCCAACGATTCTAAGGAAGAGAGTTAAAGTAATCTGGATAAATGTCAGTCTATATGCTCCATCAGTTCAGGCTTTGCAGGCTTTGTCGTTTCCCCTGGGTTAGTTGATTAATGCGCGTAGGTCAACGGTTTCAGCTCATGTCATTGCCTGTACGACCGCTGAATTCGATTCTCACGCCATTTATGGTAAAAGATTTGCACTTTGCAGAGAATCTATTAACTGTCTCCCCAGTTTATGACATTAGGTGAAAAAATCTGTTAGAAGGTAGGACGGGAAAGCACACAGTAACCCGGGATAGAACGAATGAATAAAACGGCCGATGGATGTGATTTTGTGTACTTCAACGTCCATACTTTTACTGCATATGTTGTCCGGGGTGAAGAGCTTGCAGCAGAATTTCATTCAGCCTCACATGATTAAAACGGCCACCTTGATAACCGCCTCGCTGAGAGATCATGATAACAATATATGTTCTGCGTGCACTTTTGTCGAATAATTTGTGCATAGGAGTCCCGGTGGTAATGACGGCTTGGATAACAAGGTATCAAGGGTTCAGTAATTTACTGTTACAGTTTGCCACACTGAGAGGTAGTTCCGTTGACTCGTTGGTACACACAAACGAGCAGGCCAAATGGGTTTTGATCCTCACATATTTTGAACGAGGACCAAAGCACACACATTGCAGACGAACAAGCAGTGTATTTGGATGGGACTCTAACCTGCGACCTCCCTCCTGCCGACCAATTATCCTACCACCTAAGCTGCTGTAGAATTTGCCCCACCTCTTTTGGATTGCGCGTACTTGGGACTGTATATAGGACTTGTCAGATCTCCCGTCTCCTACTTCAAGCATTTATTTAAGGCAGTCAAAGACCTTTGTTTTTGCGCTTAGAAGTGGAGTCTATATGAAATCCCAGGAAAGTGGTTTCAAATTCCATCTCGAGAATGTGGTACTTCTGCGGAAGTAGTTGTCTGACCATCCTCCTTGAATGCTGGTCGCATCTATGACAGTGTCCACAACAGTTTTTCCTGTTTTAATTTCTCTATGGAGCCAAAACGGTTGTGTAGACCGGGTACCAGACCGTTTCCGGATCAGAAATGTCATTATTGTCCCCCTTTGTCTTCAACAGAAGATACTCACATTTTGAACCATTAAATCTACTCAAAATACACAATTATAGTGAGTTTCGAAGTCATTTTGCCTCAGAGTGACAGAATTCACAATAAAGACCCTCCAGCACTTTTACATCTCTCATTACGGAGTCCCTGGTTTTGTGGGGCAGGAATTAACTTTATCGAGAACCACCAGACAAGTAGTGTGGTTTCAACCAATCACACAAAGCCGATCGGTACTGAGTTTTGCTCAGGCCTTATCCACATTATCGATCACCGTCCCGTTTTTCTCGAAAACCAGTGAAGTCTTAGAGAAATTCCACTCCGACCCAACTAGACGTCGATACCGAATGAGCACTCAGGATGTCCCATAGGTGAACAGTATTCGCTAACATAAGCTGCTTTGAGCGAGTAATTGAAACTCGGTGCCAGTCAACAGTATGTATGTGTCTGTGTCGAAAGTAGCGGTGCCCGTTTTGTACTCCACGTGTATTATGACAACAACAGCAGGCGAATCTCCTAAATGTTTTGCTTTAGTGCAAATCCACATTCCTTGCCTGAATACCAAGCTAATGGATCCCTGAAGAACGATCAAAAGACGATCAAAAGTGACGAGTATTTGCTCTTGTAAGAGCAATTATTGCCGTTTATTACGAATGACTGTTCACATTATATTATTTATGATAAACTGAGTCGTTCGAGCCCATCAGATCAGGGTTTAAACTTACAGACACAGCCAAGTAAGCTGTCGGCTAACTTTTAGGGATATTTATGATTTAAAAAAAACAGAGAATGCGATGAAATCTCTCAGGGGAAATAACACTTCATCCAGGCACGCATTTAATACAGTTTTACCAATTGGTTAAAGGATGCTGATTGCAGTCGACATGGTAACGGGAAACAAACACTCGACTGGATTAGACTGAAGACACGACGAAAACATCAGCGGATAAGCAAACGAAAGGAAGCTTCAGCAAGAAGAAACATGGACCAAACATTAACCAGAAAGATCGACGTGATCGATGTGACAGGGCTGGTGAAATTGAGACAGGTTAAAGCCATCATTCGCTATTCTTAGACATGTTGTTACATCTTGATGACACATGACCAGATGTGTAGACAACAGTGTCACTTGGTCGGTCAAAATTTTGTCCCACAACGATACGAAAGAGATCCAGTTTTCTGTTTGTTATAATAGTTCAAAACAATCTACATTCCGGATTTTCTGGACTGCGAAGAAGATTAGGTTAGAAATTTTCCTAATGTAAATGACTTTTCAGACACCCTCATTCGCAAACAGTCTTACTCTTTTTTGTTTCACCTGAACCCACTAACAGTAAATTATCGTCCGATCGTTCAGTTTGAATGACTTTCCCGTTTTAAATCTTTGTACCTGCATAATTCGGATTTTGAAACCCGAGGCGGCTTTTCTATGGGAACGTGCACTGATAACTACGAATAACACAATGTTTAAGCATCTGGCCACCAAGTGGGCTGCGTCATCGGACTTGGATTATTTCATTCGATGTTACTTTGAGGGTCCCTGAGAAAGGCTCTGTTTATGCCGTGACTTCAGTCCAAACTCATTGGGAGTTTGCTTCCTGGTACAAAACCAAGTAAGGCTATCTTAGAAACCTGAACAACTGTTCCGAATGCGTATTTGCTTGGTGTACTTTTTTCGAAGAGGAATGACTTGTCTTCCCCTATTTTCTGTGACTCATTGGGCAGTTTTCATGTTCTTTGTCACCAAGCAGACCAAGTCTTCCCAAGGGAGGATTCCTTGCACGGGAAAAAGGTTTTTCTCGGTCTTATAGGTGTCTTCTTTAGAGGCAGATAATGGAAATCAAGAAGTGTTTTTGTTACCACTTCAGTGTCGGAAAAAGACTCGCCAACAAGGAACAGAACCGCTTAATTGCGAGTAAGCGAATGAGAAAATCACAAGGGGTATTTCAGTAGTTAAAGCGTAATTTTGGCATTGATCCAGGCTAACTGATTGGCTTTGGGTGAACACTCATCACCATCGACCGTGCTATTATTAAATGCCTGAACACTTATCATCGATGGTCGCGCTTCTGTGGAGTGCCTGAACGCTCATCGGCCGTTGCTGAGTCGACTGATTGTTTGACTGGCCTGGATGTTTGCCGGTTTCCCTATTGACATTTTGGTGGGGGTTGAGTGTCTCGGTGGATTTCGGGAATTCTATGATTATTTTCAGGAATCTGACCTTCCTGACAATTATCTCAGTCTTTCACACTTCACTATGCTTCGCAATATAAAGTGATCCAACGATTTTTGTTAAACTATCAACCGAAAACCACAAAACTTCCGATTTTCACGGAAGCGATTTGACAATTTCATTCGAGAATGCCCTGAAATCTGGATAGTGGATTTCATGCAACTGTTTCTGTCCAAGCGTGTCTAAATTATGGTCAACTGTTTTCCAAAAATTGTGTGTGTGTGTGTTAATTTATTAGCTATGATAATTCGGGTTGTGTATCAAGAGACGTTGACTTCGTCATTTTCGAACGCGAAAGAATGGTTACAGATCAACAGAATGCAACAGTTGAAGGATAGGAGAAAACGCTGCGACTGAGGTGTCAAGTCCTAGCGACAGATCCGTGACAGACCTACCGGGCTTGTTCAGGCTTGTAAAAGCTGGCTATTACCCAGCTTTTGTGATTCTTTGGATTCTGTTTCCTACTGACCCACTCCTAAAGTAGTGCCACCGAGCTTACCACGGTAGTAGCTATCGGTGTATACCAGTCGGATTTACTCCACGATGAAAGACACCTGTGGCAGGAGGAGTCAGCCTTGCAGCTGTTTACGAATAGCAGTCAGAGGCCAGGTAAGTGCACAGTGAGATCCAATTCTGATTCCAGCTACGAAAACCGTTTGTCAAGTTGAGATCTGGTGGTGATCCATGCTCCCACGATGGTCTTGCAGGACCATACTATCTCCCCTGGCAGCACGAAGGCGTGATAACAGCGCTGTAGCGCTTGGTTTTGAGTTTCCGGATAAATGACAGAATCATCAGAGTCGGTGCTGCTCTAGTGAGCACCTAAGAAGTGAGATTCAGAAGTAGCGTTCTCTAACCCATAGGTTGGCCATTTTGTCGGACCATATTATTTTCGGGAAGCTCTCTGGACACCAGTGGTAAAAAATCTTCAGTTCGAGACTGTTTTGCACAGGAAGTGACCAAATTTCGCAATCCGTAATTAGGGATCGCGAAGACTGTCTTGAATATACAATTCTGCTCCGCCAAAGTGCGTAAAGGCGCACCTTTCTGCGTCGACATGAAGCTAAATATCCTCTTTAACTTACCCACTAGTTAGAATATGTAGAACCCGAGTGATGCAACGCATTGACGCACAGGCGTACCACTTCACGTGGATAGCGTTGCTCCTCGTGTTTTGCGGTTAGTAACCGACATCCTTCGAGCCTTTTATGACTGGTGACTCAACCCAGAAGGGCCTATAAATATGTGATTTTACAAAGACAACGTCATCACGCAGTTGGAATATGTTTGGGACCGACTGAGTGGTCATCGTTTCAGGTAGATTTAGAGCTAGACGAAGTTCTCGTTAGCTCTGACGTCAACCGGGTTTTCTGGCGTTACATAAATGACACGTTCGTTGTGATAAAGCGTGAGAACGTCCATGAATTCTTTCAATATCTTAACACCTTGGACCCTCACATTAAGTTTAGCATGGAGCTAGAGTCCACATCAGGTACACTGCCCTTCCTTGACTGCGTGACACACAAGAGTGGTGGGAAGTTGGAAATGGCTGTTTACCAGAAACCAACAGATAGTGGTGCGGTCTTAAACTACTCACCAGCACCTCCAAAGCAGTATATGCTAGTATAGTTTCAACGATGTTTAGTAGAGTAAAAGCACTGTGCACAGAGGATGTCGACTGAAGAGCAGCGCAACGTGGGATAAAAAAGCAATTTCAAGAGAGCGGACATCCAGTGCGTTCAATTAAACGGCACCTAAGATAGATAGTTTTCCCAACATCAAGACCAAACAAGAAGAGGGTCGGAACAGCAGTTATCCCGTACAAAAACAGGAACGTCTAAAGTCATTAGGAGGGTGTTGAATATGGCTAACATTAGAGTAGCATTTCGAAAGGGAAAGACTTCACGCTCGGTGTTGGTGCAGTTGAAGGATCGCCTTCCGTTTGATAGGACTGAGAACTGTGTATACGAAATAAAATGTTGTGAATGCACGAAGGTGTATATAAGTCAGACAGCCAGGGAATTGCACACCAGAATCGGTGAGCGTAAGCGATGTAATAACAGGCCACCGAGAAACGTAGATGAATATCGGGCGATAATCAAAGATTCCGCAATAGCAGGACATGTACTGGACATTGGACACGGAATAGATTTGGAAATTTAGACATTTTGAGATGGGGACAAAGATTCACACCACAGCGGCTGGTGGCCAAGGCGGTGGAAATCGCAAAGCATCCCAGCGTGAATATAATAGAGGGTGTAGAACTGGCAAGCGTGTGGAGAGCGGTTTCAGGTCAGCCGAGATAACTCGAGGCGGTGTAGTTATCACTGAGAAGGTTTGGGGCTAAAAAACCAAACCCAGGCATAGTAAGATCCACTTAACCCCAAATCCTAGTGTTCCTCAATGCACACAGACCAACAAAATTTGTGAACGGTATCCAAGAGGAATATCACCGGAAAAGCAAGGCCCCAAAATCCGGATTCAACTTGAAGACAATCCGCCCCTAACTAATCAGTCGTAAGTGTTACTCACCCACACTAACCAACAAACAGGACGCTCAGATGCCGGCTTGCCTCGACATTGAGGTTAGTCGTTTATATGCTGCCTAAGCAACCATTCAGTGGGCACTCAGTTTAATCTCTTTGACCAACCATGGGCGGCCAAACAGTCACGTGATCACCGGTAGTCGCTTAGTATGCCCCGAAAGCCGCACCACTCGCATTCATCTTTTCATCCTCTGATCATTCCTGCGTTTTCCCGTTACCCCGAAATGGCGATATAACACAACGTCCTAAACTTTTGCAGGGACTATGTTTAGACCATTCAAATCTACGGTGTTGTGTGTTAGTAACACCTGAGATAAAACCGATACTGGTTTCATAAATGTTGGGCTATGGCGTTCACCGGGTTGATACTGAGGAAGACATTAGCTCCAAAAGACGTCGTTTTAGAGTAACGTTCCTGAATTCGGTAAAGCCTATAAAAATATGATAATCGGTCAAGTTCTTATCGAGGAACTGCCCACTTCTGTGGCCAATGACGAGGGCCCTAACCTTGAAGATAGGGACAAGGTTGCACAAGCTTCTAGAGTTGGAAATTTTGTTCGCCTCTGCGAATAATTATCTCTTGAAGGGGATGACCGTCCTAATAATCGCATCAAAAAATTTGACCGTTAAGCGGCACCTATGAAGCGGCGGCACATGAAAGCGGTAGGTCAGTAAAACAAACAGCAAGCGCCTCAGCACGAAACGAAATCGAAGTGCACTTAAAGGTATCACCGGTGGTGCACATGGATGAGTTTAGAAAGTCAGCCACAGAGGAATTCTACAAGTGTAGTCGAGTAATAGTAGAATTGCACAGGGGGGCGATTCGCCTTTCTCTCAGAAGTATAGTTTCAGACAGACCACAGAAGGAGCGTTACGCTCGTATAGAAGTTGTAGAAACGACTTTTTCGTTTGCCAACCATAAGAAGTTTCGGTGGCTGTGACGATTCTGGTGATGATTTTGAGAATACAGTTATATACACTCATACCATACACTCATACTCATACTAATACACTGCACATCAATTTGGTTTTGACGGGAGACTCACCTGGAACCCAGCTGATACTCTTGTTTAGGATGTTCTTAAGCAACTGAATGTGCTGCACCAGGCTGCCTCAGGTTACAGTTGGTACGATATTTGAGATATCGCGATGCATGTGTAGACGTACTACACTACTCATAAGGTTGAAGTCAAAACCGAAATGGTATGCAAATGAGTGTATTTCGCTAATTTCGTGCAATTTGGGTTCAACCATAATATAAGGTTGATGGAGACTCGGGGACTGCGCCTACCTGACGAGCTTCAATAAGGGGTAAACCGAGTGAACTGAGTAGTGTATACAGTTGAATGCTTATAACTGGTTTGAACAAAGCCCATTTCTTTCAAATGGGTTGCCAAACTGCTCAGCCGTGTAAACCACATTAAGCTTGCGCTCAAGGCACGCAGTGTGTATCCGCGTGCGAAAATGCAGCTGATGAGGTTTTTTCGGTTTTGAATCGTATACATCTATCCGAAGCAAACTGTATAAAGAAAAAACGTGAAAATTTTCAACCAACAGTGTTACGGGATGTGATCAGACGTGAAACTCACGTGATTAACAACCACATCCATTTGAACCGTTTCCAAGGAAACGACAGTCTGAAGCTGGGTAAAGTTGCAATGTGGGTAGGGAGAGTCAGGATGACTTCTATGTTTCTACATATACGGTATCGGTATGGCACTGGACAGTACAACCTCTTTACAAGAAACACCATTTATTAGGTCCTACATTCGAAATGTTATTTAACCGGAAGTTTTACTCAAAAAGAAGTTAAAATCTAACTGGAATGTGAAAGGCGGTCAGTTTTCTAATGTATTGAACTCAGAGTGTTATTAGGCGATGCCAATCCACTCGAGTTTTTATTCTCCTCTAGTCTCGGGAACAGCCATTTCCTCAGACAAAACATCTTTCACATTGGTCTCCGTGAATTCACAATAAACCCTTTTTGGTACAACAACTGACAAAAGCGCAACAACTTATGTATTCATAATCTTCCGATTGGGATGTCACTCTTTGTTTTGATGTACAAGCTCCATCCTCTCAAAGAGATAGACACTGTCTCGGAAAAGCCCTCAGTTACTGCTTTCCTACAGTCGTCTGAGCAACTACTAAGTGGTATTCAACTATCAGCTGACTACCACTTGTTTCAGCTTTATCTAGATAGTGGAACAAGATCATGGCCAGTCATTCGTGTTCGGGGGTTATTCTATCGATTTTGAGGGATTACTGTTCATGTGCAGGGGGATTCGCACTGTCACTCGGATGTAGATTTCTTTTGGTGAAGGAGAACTGCAGTATTTTCTTTCGTGTTTTGGACCAAATGCATAAATTCCATAGGCAGCAAAGTTGCGTGACCACGATTGAATTTGAGGGGCAGCTAATCAGTAGTAGTATAGAGACTTATCGACTATTTTATGTAGGGTAACTCAGAAGGAATGAACAAGTTGTCGGTTACAAAAATGGATCCCGCTTTAGCGCGCTTCTCGGTTTGTAACGGGATGAGTTACACAAAATGCACCTTGCGTCCCGCATTATGCTAGATGCAAACAAACTATAAGTTGGAAGCTAAGCGTGAACTTTATCTCACTAGATTGAAAGTTCTGACTGTGAATAGTCGGGTGTTATTAACAATTTAGACATTCCCTAGTGAGGCTAACAATGCCAATCTTCCAGAGAGTTTGAGATGACACACTCAGCAATTTAAACCGTCACTGCCAAGAGTTGTCTCTTACATATTACACCTCTACTCTATTATCAGTGAGAGAAAAAGCGCCTTTCAGCTGTTCAGTGACAGACACGAAATAAGCTGTTACAAGCCAGTAGACACGAAAATGAAACCTTATTTGTACAGAGATTTTGAAGAAGTCAACATCCTCAAGCGTCATCCTGAGGTTTCCTGGAAGTTGTTGGAATACTCAACATCGAATAGCAAATGCTTTAAAACAGTTAAAAATTTCCAAATGAACCCTCCCTTAGATGCTTTGATGACCCGGTACTACTCGCACATTTCATCAGTAGTATACACCATTACACCCCTAAAAAAAAAAGTTCGCAGGAAAGTCATCCGTTGTCGGAATGCCTCATTTAGGTCAGCTGCAGCGCATCGTGTCACATCCGGAGTTGGCTCCCTTTATGTGGTTTTCCCACATCGTCCCTCTCATAATAATCGGGTGTCGCCATGGTAACAATAATCGTAAAGATGCTAAGGGGGCGTTCATTTGAATCACTGGGTTCTTTACGTTCAGTGAATATCATAAAGAATGATGCTTAAAACCCCAGTAATCGTATGAATTTTCAGAATCTTTCGAATACCAAAAAGCAACCAGGCCGAAAACCTTAAGTTGTCGAGCAAATTGCACCGGTTCTCTGATCTGCTCGCTCACTTTCCAAAAATCCCATTCCAGATACTTATTTTATTTGGTGTACTGGTCGGCATTATCGCCGTATTGGTGATAGGTAAGTTGCCGTCTTTAGTCCAGCCGCATGTTTGTCGTACCTTCGTCGTCGTCGTCAACAACACATCTTTGTACCGCAGAAGTTATGTTTAGAACACGTAGATAGGCATGGATAAGTTACTTATCTCATAGTTTACATGTAGTAGGAATTTTGTTGTGTGAGGCCTAAACAAGTAAGTTCAAGTAAGTTCATTTACTTCTTCATAGTAGAGGACAATCAAACTGGTGAACTTAGGCTTAGAAATAGGTTTTTTTTTAAAAAAAATTGGATCAATGGAATACTGACTGGCGGTGTGCTTACATCCATTTTTGAGTTGTACAGGCATATGATCCAATGCAGTGTCATTCACGTGTTCCGTGGCTGAGTGGCAACCGGGATTCCGAAGGGATTGGTACTTCTCATGCATCATGCAAAACTGGTATGACCTACGCTAAATTCCCTCAATCTCTGGAAAGGTTTACCCTCTCTGGCTGAACGTAGAAGCACTTTGTACACCACTCATCAGCTGTGTAACCGATAAACGGAACCGAACCATTTATTGGACAGTTGGAGCAGCCTGCCCAGCAACCAAGTTGGACGAATAAGCCCTTGAAATTACTCACCTTTTTCCATTTCCAAGTGTTGTGAACCACAGTTTTCTTAATGCCTCCTTAATATCGTGAACCCGAGTCTGGATAACCGTTTGATAACCCGATGCGCTTAGCCAAACCAGAAAGCCAATGCGAATCAGCTGATCTATTGAACACTGACGCGTGCAGGCGTGCCATGTGCAGCCGAAAACGGGCTGTTTATAAAGCTCACGTGGAAAGTTCTAGGCGGGCCAAACAGTGATGCTAAAAATAGAACTCATCTGTCAAGGGCAAGTGAAGAACAACCAATTAAATCTGTCTCAACGAAAACGGTTATTCCAGTCCAGTTACGTTCGGAACTGGTTCTCCTAATACCAAGCGAATACAATCACATTTACTGCGGTCACCTGGCAGGAGCACGTTGAACACAATTAAATGTGTTGTATAACAAACCCGGATCCATTTTTTGCACGTTAAGGCATGTGATTTCCATGGTGTACTTCTGTACTGTCTCCCATTTCCATATTTCATATTTTTACAAAGCGTCGCCACTGATTTCGTCTGATATTACTTTGCCGTAATGCTCTCCACTCAAAGCCTCAGCCGATACTTATGAAGCTGCCAGGATATTCATTTTCGCTATTTCTATTTTTTTGGTGGTTCGACGAATAACGCTGGAGTGTCAACATGCAGTAATGACCTTGTCCCTGTGGAGCAAATCAATCGATTAGTTGAACAGTTTACTAGCAATTACTGTCTTATTCTGGTAGCTGACCATTCCCATCCTAATTCTCTGAGCTCCAGCTTACCACCAATTGAAAGCCAGTGGTAATTTTAGGATGGTCGTGTGTTTCCCATTATTGACGGTGTAGTCGGTTGCCGTGTGGCCCTGCAAAACTTGTCTTTGCGTGCACAATCTTGGTAAAACGTTGTGATATCCTGATCAGTTTGAAAAACGCAGTGAGAACGACAGTGTTGTGCGGTGAGTTCATTTCGTACAATCTGTTCTGCCGCAATACATGGAAAACGGAATAGAATGGAACAAAATTCAGAGGTAGTTGCATCATTCATATGGAACCGAAATGTAGCCTGATCAATAAATAAAGTCGAGGTGGTCCGGCAGTGATCCTCAGGCCTTTCTGAGTGTAAATCAGTCTTGTAAAAGTGAGGTACTGCCCGTTCCAGATGAGCTTTCGGTAGGCGGACGCAGACATAGTACCATCGTTTTTTCTGGTGATCGGAGCGTCCATATAAGGAATTTTGTCTACTACCTAAAAATTACACATAAAGGATGCTTTTATAGGCAGTATCGATAAATTGATTCAGGATTGTTGTGTGTGCTCAGAATGGCTTGAATGTCATTCTTAGACTGCCTTGGTTTTATTGACCGGTCAGGTCACTGTGTGGTTCCATTCATATAACCAACTCTGAATTTTGTTTCATTTTGGCAAATAAGATGGGTGGTACAAAATGAATTTATCCCGCGACAATAATGTTTCTTACAAGCATTTCCCCCCGAATTCATTGATTTAACATGGTCGGCTTGACGCACGGTGTTTGAAATCCTGTTGTTCCCTCCCCCCGATGGACTCTGTTGTCCAGTACTCTGTATACTTTCTGAAAAACTGCTATATACTACCTTTCTGTTTTCGCACCTCACGTCATTTCCGCAGCTGCACCTAACCAGCTAAACAAACGCCGACAAGGAATTTGCTCATTATTAATTCCTGCGATATGTTTCCGAGGACTCTTTAAAATGTGGAACTATTGGATCTTTGCAAGTTCACCATGAAAAATGTTTTATTGCTTCCCTTCCCCGACGAGAAAACCAAAGTGGCCGCTAACCAGAACTGCTAATTGGGCCTCAAATGCCCAACGTACCTGTATGACGCACGATTGAACCCGGACTTCTCGGAAATGGCAACTTTGGAAATCTGTCAAGTTTACTCCAAATTTTGGAAATAGGTTGGAAAAACTTTCAGAAATCCCACTTATGGTATTCTGCGTCATTGCGAGGTTACCCAGGGGCACTGACCACAGTGATTCTAATGGTGACCCTAATACCACCCCAACACCGGGATGCTGAGGGTCATGCCTTACTCCATCGGATAACGGTTGAATAACCAGCTGTCGGCAGCAAGGGCGACGATCCCAAGTTGGTTTTACCACCTGTTCCAGGAGAGATGACCCGTAGGCGAAAACCCACTTACGTCAATCATTCTTTGCAAGTGGCAGCTGGGCATCATTACTTACGAGGCAGGGAAAAACCCTGGCTAGGTCTCTGCCCGTTACTGAAACAAGAATCACCCGAAAAAATATCGAACTTCGTAAGATGCATGAGTCTGTGATGCGTTTTTGATAAATTTATCATGACCGTTCTCCAAAAGTGCACATAGGCGGTTCACCCTTGGTATGCCTATGAAAACAGACTGTTAGTGATCTGGTGATGGTATCGCTCGTGTTTATGGTCTGAAGAATATCCAAACGGAAGAGATGGCAGAATTTTCTTCTGGCCTCAAGGGTATGGCGCTCAACTTGGAAGCGGATAATGTCGGTGTTGTCGTATTTGGGAATGACAAACTGATCAAAGAAGGCGACGTTGTTAAACGTGGATGTACCCGTCATTGAAGAGATTCCGCGACGTGTCTTCTCTGCAGTACAGCTTCTACACGTGCTCCGTAGCTGTCCGTGGAGACTTGTGGAGCTCGGTTGACTTCCTGCCATGTGCGCGCAAGTGTGTGTTTTTGGGCCGATTTGCATGCCTATTTATTGTGTGCAGTGTGAAGAGAGGGGTGTCCATTAGTGTTTGATAATTGCACAAACATGAATAAAACTTGACCTGATGTGACTGAAGTTCGTAAGCCTGGCGCGTGACGCAGGTGGTAACCGCGTAAACAAAAATGGATGGGAAATTGTAGCGTACTTGTTGTCGGCTAAGGTTGCCAGTGGGACAGGAATTGTTACGTGATCTGACTGTTTGTGACGCGTGATCTAATGAGTGACCGCTACAACTGCACGTTGCCACGTGGATTCTAACATATAACCGGGAGTTTTCACTCTCACACCACTCTCTTCCGAACAGTCTTCTTTCTGCTCTGATGATGAGTGCACACTGATGAGTGCACACTAAAGGTGAAGGCAGTGGACTCGATCGTCGCTCCTATTAGAACTCATACGGGCTGCCAATTCTTGACTGCATCGGGCTTCAACTTCGAAAATCTGACAGGCGATGAGATCGTCATACCACTAGTCGGTAAGGGTAGGCTGGATGCCACTGATTTACCACTTCTGAACAGGCAAACATGTTTACACTGGAGCGATGTACTTAGTTTTGTCAGATGCCTCAAACAATGACATTCCAGTAAGTTTGCTTTTTGGAATTTGAACCCTGACAATACCATGGATATACACTGCTGGTGGGTTCTGATCAGAGTGAAACTCTAGTCCAGTACTTTGCTCCTTTGGTGTGGCTTTCCAGAATAACTGCTTCAGGACAGGAAGAGGAAGACTGCTCACAATAGGGTGGTGTGAATTCTACAAATCTTTTCAAAACCACACCATCGTGCGATTTTCCGTCGCGCTGCACAGTTGAACTTGTCCCCTTGAAGATACACCATGCCAGGGCACACAAGCGTACAAAGCGGAATATATCCGGTTAATTTGCCGAGCTGTAAAGTTATGTTCGTTCATCATGTGGACAATGTTTAAAGCATGATATGGATATCTGGATATCCTAACTAATTCCGCCACTGATTCAAATAGATGAAACCTGGGTGTCTTTATCAAACTTCTTGAATTTTCCTCCTCCAAAGTCTCATACCGCCAGGTCTTTCACAAGCATTCGTTCAGTTCAACCAGTGAAAAAATTACAGCCAGTGCACTCAGTCCTCACTGGGTCACTTCAGCCGCAGTCTGATCATTTTGTTTACAGTGGGGTGGAGCACAGTGACCTTCATGCTTTTTACTTCAGCCGGCTGCATTCGACGTTGCAACGTATTGGTTTGCTTCTTTTCTCCGAAAGGACTTGAGGTCAACGAAGGATTTTATTGAAGAAGCCAGGCAAAGCAAAGTGATCAGATAAGACTGCGCGAAGCATATCACCTGCCCGCTAATAGTGAAACTCCGACCGGGATCTCTTTGCAGCGAGTGTTTTCTATGGTTTACAAACCCCATGCTGAAAGCAAGAACACCCTTCAGTGCGGAGCTACTAAGCGCGAAAGTGAACATCTCATTTGCACAGAGTATCTGAAAAGTGAACATTCTCAAACGTCTTCTTCAACTTTCCTGGACGTTCATTGGAAAGTACACCATAACGAATACGCGCTACCAAGCGGTTTCATAATTCCCCTACCTACCTTCCATCAGATGCGGGGACGGCGCTTTGACAACTGACCAGTCACTACTCGCAGGTTTCATCAGTAGTATACACCGTTACACTGGTAGTCAAAACAACAGCTTCAATAGTTTCATATTCACATAGTAACCGCCAGATAAGCTGGGAAATTTTTCGTTTGACGTTGATAAACTTCTCTGGGTAGCCGCTAGAATTCAGCGTCCTTCGTAAGAACTCCTCTTCCTGAAGAGGTACAAATACGTCTGGTGCGGTCTAATAAAACGGGCGCTGGGCTCATTTTCTAAGCTAAAAGGAGTTAAACTGGAAAATATCAAATATGGTCCAGTCCATGCGGTCTTGTGATACACTGAACGCTTAAAAGTGCTATCTGGACGTATGGACGTTCTTGCTGATGGAGATTTCAATCAAGTGAAGTTAACTCATGCTGAAAAGCCCGGAAGATAAACAGAACTACACCAAATAAAACCTTCTTTCTAACAGACTCATTTGACTAGCATTACGTCAGAATTGAGTAAAAGATCATGACAACTCTTCGTGTGGTTGTCCGGCCGCGACTAAAACGCAAAAGTGTGTTCATATATTATACCTGCTCGCCTTTTAAAGAGCAAATATGATCAAAACCCCATTGGAAATTTGATCCCTATGAAAAACGGGATCAATATAATTTAGCGACATGTGGATTTCTGATTTGAAAATGGTTTCATAGGCTACTGTTGCAGATATATTCCCCACCCACGAGCTCATGTGACTGCAGAGCAGAGACGGACTAATGTTTGTTTCCGTGTGGCTACGCGTGTTTCTGCTCCAAAACATAAATTATAGACACTCTTCCAATGGGACATGGTCAAAAATTGAGAAAAACATTCACAAAACGTGGAGATCAAAACAAACCCGCCATTGCTTCAAATCGAGACAGTCTGGGTTAGATTTTCTGGATACTCTGAGTGATGCACTGTTCAAAGGTCGGATCTGGAGTGAAACCGAAAGCTTAGCTCTTTTCAGTTTCTGCCTACATGGAGTAGCTCGCAGTTGACCAATCCAGGGAACGGAGATATAGGGTGGTGAGAAACAGCATGAAACCCCGCGAATTTCGCGTACTTCCTCTGACGGGACCATTGTGTGTGTATGTGTGTGTATAAGGGTGAGTGCAAGCCGATGTCGGCCAAGTCAGTAGGGACGAGTTTTGACTGAGTTGCACAACTATGTACCGCGTTATTCTGTCCATATGATGCATGCTGTGTCAATCCTGGTCACTTTACTCATGCATGCAAATCCCCCGATAGTTTACAAGTGATATCTCGAATATCGTGCCAACTGAAACATGAGGCCTGATGCAGCACAATCAGTTGCTTAAAAACATCATAAACGAGAGTTTAAGCCGGGTTGCAGGTATGCAAATGAGTCTACTTCGCTAAACGCATCATTCATTTTGGAAGTTACATTTGAATGAATTTTCCCGGGGGATCTTTCAGCATTACTGGCTTGTATTATACTTGGTTGTACAACGAGGTAATTCGAATTTTTCGCCCTAAGTAGGGTCATAAAGTTGAGTTTGAAAATCGACTTCAAGCGGCAGTAATTTACAGTTTTCGGGCTCGTGCGTCTACATTGGATTATGAAGCCACTTGAAAATCAATCTCACTGCAAATCGCTAGGGGTCAGACGATGCTGGAACAGGCGTATCATCAAAATCGTTGACGTTTTATAATGTTTATTCAAGTATTTTCTCTGTTCAGGATGACCTTCATCGTCGAAAATTATCGAAGATAATGGACTTACCTCCGTGGAGCGACCGCTTTTGTAAAATACTACTTTCAAGTAGTCTCCTGGATCATTTTTCAACAGTTAGCTCTCCCTCTGGAGTGAATTCCTCAAATAAGGGGCCAGATAACCATTCAGACTGAACACCTTTCCTCGTGGTCACACATAGGATCATGGAATGACAAAACCGACTTGCTAGCATGTATGTAGGAACGTATGTAGGAATTTTGGTATGGAAACACGCGTGTAAAGACCAACAGCCGAAGAAAGGACAAACAATGCTGAATGCTCTTCAAGGCGCGGTAAGCGCTAGCACAGTCAAGACTTGCACATCAGGCACAAAGTGTCCGTCACACTGGGTCTGGTGTGAGATTCAGTGGCAAGGATGTACACTCAGCGCCATGTACCACGCATAAAAGTGTCGTAAGTACGCAGGGAGCCCACACTGGCAAGCAAACACAAGTCATTAACTGTGACCTCAGGAAGTCCCAGTCCAATCACAGCCTTGGCGGATTGAGGAAAGCAGATCCCTCGGTAAGAGATGATCATCGGTTGGTGGACCAAAAAGTTGACATCACAACCAATTGCACGTAGGGCTGAGATTATGGCGAGGGGATATTCATCAGCACCATACTTCGGCTTCTTCTCATTCCACACAGTCACTCCGCGCCCATCCGAGACTATGCTGACGTCTGTCACTAGGGTATTCATGAATTATTGAAACTCTGGGAAAACATATCTCTTCCTCAGTTACCAGTTGAGGCAGATCTTCTCGAAGTAAAACCTGGGAGATTTTCCTAGAACCCAAAATTTGTCATCTTAATCCAGATACAAGTTAATATTATTGAAAGTTGTTTCAAGCTGCAAGTCGGGTTGACAGTCTTATTCGAGTGAATTATTCCCACACGGTCGGAGCTTCCACTACTGCAAAAGGAAGTCGATTAAAACAGACTAATGCTACAAAGCTTGGTGATTCAACAGATTCACCAAAAGGAGTACTGCTGTCCTGAACTGATGCTGTTATATCCGTTAACAACTGTCCGGTGTACGCTGTGAATGCAAACTAGCTATCATATCCGGTCCGTCTATCGTTTTGAGAGGACGACTTCACAACAAGAAAAAGGCCGTTGGCTTCTCCAAAGAGTGGCTTGTTTTGAGGGGTTTTTCAAACTACTCTGGTCTCTTAATACTCCTCTACACCTAAGGCCTCATAGCCGAATTTTAAATCAGATGTAAACTTTTCATAACTGGTTGCCATCCACGAAAGGAGCCAAAAATCACCTTTCTTCAAAGTTCTCCCTATTCCTCGACTGATGGACGGAAAACACTAATATGCTGTCTTTTCTCTAGGGTCACTGTGATGTTATCCACGTACGACTGAGCCCATAGGCCTTTTTCACGGCTTAAACGGTACTGTACCAGGAAGTAGACACCGCTATTGGATTAGTTCAACAGCATTTTTACAACTGTCCTTTGACACGGGTTAGTCCAGCTGTAGCTAGAACTTTCAAGATGATTCTTAGGATGAAAGAATGAGTTGTGTGTAGGTAGGTAGCCTTCTGTTTTGGCTAGTTGTATTTCACAAGTGTCTCTCAGACTACACATTGCTACTTTAGTGAGTGCTGCATTTATCGTAGCTGGGCAGCGAGAATATGCCTGCAAAACAACCCTTCTCTGAGTTGACAACGCCTTGACCCACGACAGCGCAGCAAGCTCAGCGTGCCGTAAAGTTTGTCCGAATTGGAACACCAGCAGAATTTTCACGTACAAACACCTACCGAACCAAACTATGCCAAAGTTTTACGTATTATCTGATTGCTTTTCCCGTAGCAAAATTACCACGATCTCGAATAGCTGATGGGAGATATAGTTGTGTTTTATGCCACAGTTTTGCTCAAATGAAACTAAATAATTGAAACAGTTTGGGACACGAATTCCCTACGTTTCTTCGGCTATTGTTTGAGATAAGCCTCAGCCATGATCGAATTTGACCGCATTTGGTGGGATTACCTTCAATCATCCATCTTTCTCTTACACCAAAACGCAATTCCCTGTGGGATATCAGAGCGCAGTGCATAGCTGCTTCATTCGCCTCGGGTTTCGGATGTTCAGCGTCATTTGAAAAGTTGAACGCTGATTTTATGGGATAGTTTGGTAATTGTCCAAGATCAGTCCCTCCAAACACAGGCTACTTTCTTGGATAGGTCAGGAGAAAGTTTTCCGACAGCCACCACCAACAAGTTAACGGTAGAACTTTCCCTGACTGAGGACTGTCTTTTCACCTAAAGATCGAACCTTTAAATAGCAAATCGCCTCACTTGGCCATGTGTACCAGCAGGCATCAGGGGAAGACCAAAACCGGGAGTGAAATGTGTACGAACGCTGGCCATTCTTCCGATGATACATGCGGAAGTAAAAGTGCTCTCGTGAATAGTGGCATAGCCGCGAATTTGATGAAGAGCGATCATAGAGAAGGGAGTAGATTTTTTCACTGATATGAATTGTATTCATGTCAGTGAAATATCCGACCTATGAACAACTTGTTACTCAAGCAAGAGAAGAGTACTAAAGAATAAACATGAAAAGCTCCATTCAACGAAGTTTGTTCACCCACCATGGTAAACGACGAACAACAAAGAATGACGAACTTGTGTAGTTATAATTGATTTATCCAGGTATGCCACAGTTTGGAGTGATCAGCTTCCTGCCACAGTACTCTTTATCAAGGAAAGCCCCCCCCAAAGGGGCGGGTATGGTTCTGAATAGGGAACCTTTCTCACTAGCCACTATATAGTATCAATTACTTCGGGAGAAAGGCAGTCCATCAAATGGGGCTGGAACAGCTTTCACTTCGTGGCTTTTCCCTCTTCGGGAGACCACCTAGAATGACACACTGAACATTTGGCAATTCTACAGTGTATGAGAGGTTTTGAACTTTGATTGTGGAGATACAGTTGACAACCAGTCATTCAATAGTGACAGCGAGGAGATGTCAAGCGACAGCTGGAAAACACCAAGGTGACGGCCGACACCCTTTTACTGTTGGCGTCCAAGAGGTGGTTGCTGCAGTCAAGATTCCCTAACGGTCTGCTGAACAGCACTGAGCTGGTTAAGCAAAACAATAATTGGCGGAGTAAAATTCGCCGTTTTTTTCGAAAAGGAGAATGTTACTTGACGAAATCTGATGACAGCCACAATTGCAAGAGACTGGAAAATGGACAAGACACAATAACACTTACTCGGAGTTAACTTGATGTTAGATTATTGTCGAACCGCAGCGAGGAAATGTATTTTAGTACCACCCCTTTAGTTGGGTCTCTGATACGAAACAAGACGCACTGAAGTACTGCTTTATCCTTTTCTGATGATCATCATCGGTGTGTTTTCCATGCTCTCAAATCGCTCTCGGGCAACAAACAGTGTTCAAGTGGTGTGTAGTGAGTAGTTTACAAACTTCCTGAATACCCCTCTGATTGCAACAGCAAACTTTTGGGACCTGCAAGTAAACGTGGGTGTCATCGATCTTCAAACGGTGCTTAAGCTGACACTGATGCGTCAGTGTGAAGTGCTTCCAAACCGTGGTCGCTTTGCGCACTCTATTTTTCCGGGTGATTACTCAGGTAATCTGACTTGTTTAAAGTACCATGAAACATTTTTTGTGCTAGTGGGTACAAGCAACTCGATATCTGTCTTGTGGTCGATGTTTCCGATGCATCAAAAACTCACAATACATACCTATTTTCCTTTCAGTATGGATAGTAGAAGATCAGAAGTAAGTATTATCATTTTCCGGGAGTTCGTCCGCTCATACCTTCATCGTTTTCTAATTCATACTGAAAAAGTCCACTAAATGTTTGCTCGCTAGTGAGTAGGATAGGTTTTCTGAAATGATTTGATGAATTCAAAAACTGTTCCAACTGGCTGTGGCTGCCAGTTACGCGTGATCTCCCCTTATCAAGCTTGAGTGAGTCTGGCGTTTTTTGGGTCCGTTAATCGGACACCATGCCGTGTAAATTTTCGGAGTTTCTTTGGCAGTGAAAAGATAGCTTAATCTGGACAACCTATAGGCCGTTTCTGACACACTGTCCAAAATGTTTGTAACTCGGGAGTGTTGACTGGTTGCTTCGTTACTGCGGAGACAGCAGCAATGTGCAACTTTGAATCCGAAGACCCGGGAAGGAGCTGCTATTCTCCTGATGGGAGCTGGACATACGGGCACCGAGGCACTTCTGGATGATGA
The DNA here is from genome assembly GCA_004794785.1 of Opisthorchis felineus. Lineage (NCBI taxonomy): Eukaryota > Metazoa > Platyhelminthes > Trematoda > Opisthorchiida > Opisthorchiidae > Opisthorchis > Opisthorchis felineus. Next base: position 92,539 of record SJOL01007558.1, read on the forward strand.
AAAATTCGGTAGCGTGCCTTTTGGAAGAAAATGTCCTTCAACCACTCGGTTCAGGTCACATGACTCGGCGTTGTCCGGCCACTGAAGCGACTTGTGTAGAGTTGCGTGTTTTTTGTTCCCGGAAGGTTGCTTAAAGCGTAGAGATTTTGAAGATACATTTTTTACCGATGCTCTATTTGAAAAAAATTCGGAGGAAGTGTAGGAGGTTATCGAATTTGGTGGGACTCATCATCAGTTTAAATGACAATAATCTCTTGAAAGAAACAAACCATCGACCTATCGCCTACGGTCCAGCAAGTAAAACCGCTCCGAAACGAGGTTTCTTCGCTGCAGAGATCGCAACAGTTTTCCTACATCGCTGAGGAATATTAGAAACCCTTCCGGAATAGCAGTCACCACCGAGAAGCAACGTAAGGTTGACGGTAACTCGGGAGCTGCAGCTACCTGATGAACCCAAAGAAAAGCGAAACTGGCCATTGGTCATCGAAAGGTTTCAGCAACCTTATGAGTAGTGTCGTACGTCAAAACCTAAAAGTTCATTTATTCTCTCGAGGTAACTGTGGTTTGAAATTACTCTTAAGCCACTAGCTTTGTGGCTAGTTTATGATGCGGCACAGATTCATTTCACGTGGTCTTACTTTTTTGGATGACTGATGACTACTCAGACGAAAGTTCTTTCATCTTAACCAGATAAGTATAAACTGCTGATCGAACGATTCTGATTAATCGTACAGCTGTAGCACCCTTCCGGTTCCTAGCTGCCATGCCACCCGAAGGAAGCACGAGGGCTGAGATACTGCCAGGTTGCCCAAGCCTTGAGAGGGGAAGTCGAGATGCTGATGTCGGGTTCGGACCTTCCGGTCAGTAAATTCGCGATCTAACCACTTGAACCATCTCGCCAACGATTCTGATTCGTTATCATGTACTAATGGATGCATTAACTCAACCTACTCACTCAACATTCCTTGCAAAACTACTGTTTTATTAGCAGTCTACTCTGAATTCCTCTCTCTTCAAGAGACATTTAAGAGCAAGTCATAATTTCATTAGGAATGACTCGCTCTGAGTTGCTGAAAGCCCATCTTGCGAATGTATAGAGCTTGCTCTAAATTGACGTTGTTCGCGAACTTTTTTGCGTACAGGCTGCAGTCGGCTGGCACCTGCTGCGAGGACATCTTTGAACAAGTGTTTGCAGAATTTATAGAGCCTCTGGTCGGGTAGAATAAGTTCGCGAACCATGAAATAAGACTACCTTCACAGTTACCCATCTATCTAGATCCACCGAAATTCGTCTCTTTTGCAATGAACGAATGCTGCCTGCATTCTGATAATATCTACACTCACTTTATTCGTCACAATAAAACGGTCATTCATCAAGGCATATGCTGCTGCCCAGCTGATTGTGTAAACTGATAGAAAAACTCGAAGTTTCTCTGCATGAATTCTTAGACAGGTAAAGAGGGACCAAAAATACAGTAGTCGCACTTTGAAACCGAAAGGCATGTAGGAATGTGTAGGACTGGCGTGCATGTGGAGAGGAGTTTTAGATCAGTCGACCTGACAGGTGGTGGTGTGAGGTTACCAGAAAGAGGAGTCATTAACGAGAATAGTGTACTTAATCTCACCCAGGTAGCCCCCAACTTAATTGTCGCAACAGTGTACAAGCCCACACAGACCAACGAAATCTGCCACTGACACCAAGGGTGAACCGTCAGTTGAAGACTCCTGAACCGGAAGATCAAGGGACCAAGGCTGACCAGAAATAATTTGAACTTCTTCCCACCCATCAAGCGTAAGATTTAGGCAACCACACTAACCAACAAAACCCTCTAACTTACGTTCAGCATTGATCTAGTGTACTTATATGCAGAGGTGAAATATATACACCGAGCTTTCGGATTTTCATCATTGATGAGCTTTATTTGAATGTTTAACTCTCTGCTGATGGTTCGAAATCGCTTCTTCACCAACAACTTGTACTTGGTTTTTAACCTGCGCCAACTTTTGATGCCAACACCTGGATCCTCGCCACAGCATGGCTCGATTTCGGTTTGTATATTGTTCCTCTGCGATTCAGAGTATAATGTTATTTGCTTCAGTGAAGGCAACAATACGCCCAAGAAACGTTTACAGCAACGCGAATAATGGAGACGAAGCATCTGGCCTAATTTATCAAACGGTTTTCTGTTCATGTGCCCGTTCATATGTCCGTTAAGTATAGAAGTAAATGATCTACTTCCGGACTCATGCGTAATTGTCACTCAGTATGCAACAGTCTATGGGTTTTCAAGTGTACGATCATACACTGTTGTTGAGGAAACGGAACATGTGCAGTTGATTAACCAAATCGAACAAGGGAAAACACGTGGGAAAATGTTTTATTTTTATTTCTGGAGGGATGACTTCTTTTTGATGATAGTTTGGTGGAAGTGATAAGATTGTTATCATTACTATTAACAACAATATTATTATTAGCACCGTCATCATCATTATCGTCATCACCATCATCATCATCATCATCATCATCATCATCATTATCATCCTCATCATCATGATCATCGTCAGCATCATCATGATCATCGTCATGATCATCGTTATCATCGCCATCGTCATCATCATCATCCTCGTCAGCATCATCATCATCATCATCATCACCACCGTTACCATCATCAACTCCATCATCATCACCATCATCGTCATCATCATCCTCATCATCATTATTATCATCATCATCATCGTCATCATCATCATCGTCATCATCATCATCGTCACCACCATTATCATCATCAACTTCATCATCATCATCGTAATAATCATCATCATCATCATCATCATCATCATCATCATCATTACCATTAACACCTAATCACCGAGCTTGAGTGGAGATTGGCACGTTCCACCTACCAAGTTTTTTCCTATGTACTGGAGGTTTCATCCTATCAGTAAAGTCAGTCCATGCTGAAAAGCCAAGCACTGTACAGCTGTTTCATCCTTGTTGGGAATTGTCAGCAGTTCGCTTCTCACGAAACTCAGAGTTTTGAACCAGCCACCGTCCGGCCAGTGGTTCAACACTTAGCCCGTTGGCCGAGAGTGGCTGATAACAGTGCGATTAGCTCTCACTAAGACGGGACATATTTTGCCACGTACATATCAAACCGATTCACATTAAGGTGTGGCGCGGCAATCATTGCCACACTTTATTCACTTGCTCTGCAGGGATACTTTTAACCAGCCAGCGGCAACTTATCACTTAGTCCTATCTAGCTGCCAACTTGCTGGCCATGTTTTCAGTGCACATCGATTAGTCGAACCAATCTAATTCAGTCAAAATAGACCACAGCGCAACACACATTGCAAATGGACCAACCAAGTTACATGAAGGCCAAACATTGAACAGCCAATCATGTTAGAAGTAACAGAAGCTTTGAGGGAATACCCATTTAATACCGGAATGGCGACGTATACGCGTATTGTGACGAAACATTGCTAAACCCAGCAAGCAGGTCAAGTGTCACCTGATCAAGCATCCCCAGAAACGCACCTGATATTCATTGTCATCAATGGCAGCAACACACCATGTAACCATGAGGGAAGAAAGTCTCAGTAAAGAGTGGGAAGAAAAGGGAAGGATAGGAAAGCAAAGAAGCCTAGTGTCCTTAAGGAACACGATCAAGAATAAGGCGTCCACGCCTTTGGGCAGCGTTAAAATAAAAATATTTGAGCATCGTATCGAAGCAGTGCGTTATCAGGGGGATTGACCCAGCGTCCTTTGCGAACCTCACCCGAAATAAGCCAAGCGCATAAATACAGGTGAGCTTTAACCAGGCAGTCCCGCCAGGAAATGACAGCATGCCTGTCACTGGGAGAGACTGACAGAGCTTTGAGTAAGCGGAAACACTCTGAACTGTTCATAGAGCGAAGCAAATATCCTAAAAAGGCAAAAGCCTTTTTCTCGTGATGTTCTTTCATTGATGGAGTGCTATTGAAATGCAAATTCAGCAATCGTGCTGACTGCAAATGAATCACCCTTTTTATGTTTTCCAATCAGCAATGCTTTTCATCCAGGTCCAAAATAATGCAGTAGCCGTTCGACCAAAAATTGGTGACGTCTTCCTCGTCCTATCTAAGCTTAAGCGCGACAGATCTCACCCGTTCCTATGAACTAAACGTTTTCTTGATATAATCAGGTTTGTCTGATTTTTCGAAGCCATGGTCAACAGAGGATGCTGTGTTTGATTTAGACTAGTTTAAGTCCTTAAAAATTGCAAACAGAATTTATGGTCCCGGATCATCGATATATATATATATATATATATATATATATATAGTTCATTAAAAATACCTCTCTTAT